>CAMPET010000200.1:121041-135694 GCA_946803715.1 Beroe ovata | reverse complement strand
ATGTCGATAAAGTCCTTACCTGATCCTTACCTGATCAATAAAATCTCAGTTTCTTTTAATCGTCATATATCTGACAATCATGCCCATTTAGGGTGGAAAATGATCATATCATATGGGTATTTGCATGCTTGAAAATGTTTTCCTGGTAATATCACATCTTTGCATTCAGGGATGAGTTGGAAAGCGTTAGGAAACAAGCCGAGGGAAAAGCGAGGATTGAACTGAACAGAAAACTTGAAGAGATCAATGCGTTAGTAACATTGTCCCTTATTTCAGTATTTTATTGACTCTGGACTTCTGGAGTGTGTTGTAGGTACTGAATCATCAAATATGAAGAAAGAACCGCGAAGCATTTTCGAATTTCGCTCAATCACCACCCAACATGACGTGATATCACTCATTCACTCATGTGTCCTCAATCCATGTGTAGGCAATTAGAAGAGCAGAGCAACGCGCNTAGCTGATACTAGCATGATTCTGAGTTAACTTGGACCCCGGCCAAGCTTTGTTCGACCTATTACACAATTAGACTTCTGGATGCAGGGTCCCCCTTCACTCGATGAGAGGTGCGCTCTGATTGCCCAATGCCCATTAGCCCCGTGCTTTTGGAGTTAATTAGTTAATTGGTCTATAGAAAGGCCCAACATACTCATGTCTCATATGCCAGAATAAGACTAAAGGCACTGCGGCACTGCAGTGTATAGTCCATGATAATCCCTGAGCTGCACACTTCACGTGGGTACTACACGTTTGCAGTACCCCGGTAACCATGACAACAGAATAATATGGTGGTTCACCTTCTCACCCATTATATCGACTAGAGTGTGTTAGAATCAGTACCTATGCAGGATATCAAATCAGTTGATATTGCACCATGCCTCATCATTAATTTGACAGTAAATACCGATTACCCGCTACTTTATTGCCAATAAAAATGGAAGTGGGTGCTGCACCTATATTTGTATTATTTCCACCACCAGCGGTTACACCAGGTACTCAGGAAGCTGTGTGGTTGCTGGTTATGTGTGGTGATTACTGTGACAAGTAATCAAAGCATTGATCAAATGTTGGAGCCTTGATGGATGGAAAAATGCGATTACAAGATGATCTTATACCTATGACACTGACCACATGCAAATCATGCTCATATATTTCATAAGCTTGACTGAATTGATGAATTATTAACCTTACTTCTCAGACTGTTGTTATATGGTTATTAATAAATTGGCGCAGTAAATTTCCAAAATTCTCAAAATCTCGAGTCTGTAATTCGTTTAAATTCGGCGAATTCGGATTTTAGCCACTGCTGATTTCTTAGAGTGAGCAGGTGAAGTAATGTTTAAAATACCTCATTGCGTACAGGACAGCTGTCCCAATCCGTGTTACAGGGTGGGTCATAGGACGATGTACTGTATCACACCATTTTCGGGAGTATTCAGAGTGATTGATATGATCCTATTGGCTATCCGGTCAATCAACACGATTTCCTATGATAAGCATTGAAAACCATCATGAGATATCAAACATGTAGTAGAGTACCAGAGTGTATATCTTACTCTTAGTAGCATGCCTCTCTAGTCATGGCTAATAAGTACAAGATGTAAGGTAATGGCTACTTGTAAAGAACCTCTGTATTACTTCTCATCAGAATTAATGGAGGCCTACGATTGTGTTTGATTGTTTGTGTGCGTGTGTGTGAGTGGGTGTGTGTCAGTGTGATTGTGTGTGTGTGTGCGTGTGTGTGTCAGTGTGAATGTGTGAGTGTGTGCGTGTGTGTGTCAGTGTGAATGTGTGAGTGTGTACTGTGTAGGTATGTGTGTGTATATGTGTGTGTGGTTGAGATATGTGTTCTTTAGTAATGTATTCAAACATGTCGATAAAGTCCTTACCTGATCCTTACCTGATCAATAAAATCTCAGTTTCTTTTAATCGTCATATATCTGACAATCATGCCCATTTAGGGTGGAAAATGATCATATCATATGGGTATTTGCATGCTTGAAAATGTTTTCCTGGTAATATCACATCTTTGCATTCAGGGATGAGTTGGAAAGCGTTAGGAAACAAGCCGAGGGAAAAGCGAGGATTGAACTGAACAGAAAACTTGAAGAGATCAATGCGTTAGTAACATTGTCCCTTATTTCAGTATTTTATTGACTCTGGACTTCTGGAGTGTGTTGTAGGTACTGAATCATCAAATATGAAGAAAGAACCGCGAAGCATTTTCGAATTTCGCTCAATCACCACCCAACATGACGTGATATCACTCATTCACTCATGTGTCCTCAATCCATGTGTAGGCAATTAGAAGAGCAGAGCAACGCGCGGACTGTTATTGAGCAGATGAGGGCTGAGAACGAGGAGAAAATGAGACGAGGATTCGAGAAAACAGCAGAGGAGTTGAAGAGAGAATTGTCAGAGGCTAAATCAGCACTTACCAAGGACCAGGTGAATGCGAGCACGCTCATATCGGAGAACAGGATGATCAAATCACTGCTGGAGAGGGAGCAGGAGCGACGGAAACAGGTTTGTCACAATCATGATCAGTGATGACTGATGACGTCATTAGTGATGACGTCATCGAATTGTATCGTTTGTGATGATGTCACCTTTGTCATACAGCTGTATAGAAGTATAGAATATACTTACAATTTACATCTCGCTTCTCAGTTGGAGACATCTCTGGAAGAATCACAACGTGACCTGTACAACAGAACACGTGACTATCGCGATTACAAACCGCCCGTTGCCCTTGACAACGGCCCCGACAAGAACATCAACACTCACACACCCCGAAAACACTACTCAGACCCCAGTGAAACCCTGGCCCGGATGAAAGCCCGGTTAAACCAGAGCATAAACAAGTATCTTGATGAGAAGATAAACAATGACGGGAGTAAGGAGGTGTGGTCGAGTAGTGGCAATAGCACGCCGCCCGGCGGTGGCGATGTCAACTTGTCGGTTAGGGGGGATCAGGCGGGGAGACTGTCGCCCTCCCCTCGGTATACGAGTATCATGAAGAGTAACTACTATCTGTAGCGTTATCCTTGTTCATAGGAATGGGTGTTTAGGAGATGTCATAGAGATAGAGGACAGAGATGCAACGCGTTGGAGTCACATTGTGGCCCGTTAGTTAGATAGGTAGGTATGTAGTTGGGACACTTAAGAGGATTGTTTTTTCAGAGTGTAAAAACTGACAACTCTAACACAGAATGTGTCTACCGATCAGACTCAGAAACAGTCATCTGAAACATATATTTTACTGCAATTTAAATTATTATAAACTTCCAGTATATCTATGTTTACATTCATATTTCCCCACCTTTTTCGAAAGATAACCGTTATTTAATAAAATATCGTATGCAAGCTGATTCTGGATGTTGTTTTTTTGAATGCTTGCTAGTTTCAACATCTAGCAGTTTCTATAGTACCTATCTGATAAAGCTCTCTGTCTCCAAATTTAAAGTGCTTGTTAGATTCTTCTGCTGCAGATGTTTGCCCATTCTGCTACTGACACGTGCACAAGATTTATATGTGGTTGTGTGTCAAAGGGAAAGTGTCAGTGGTCAATAGTGGTGTCAAGACAATTGGTGTCAAGGGTTTGCTATGTGGTGTCAAGAAAATTGGTGTCAAGGGCTTGCTATGTGGTGTCAAGTAGCGGGTATGTAGAAATAGTTCACTAATGACTGATTATAAGTAGAGCTGTTGCGGTGATGAGATCGGGGATGGGACCATGGTTTTTATAATATACTGGGTGATGTGATTGTTCCATATTTCCTGACTATTGAGCTTAAATTTGATAGTAACCGTGCTTTTTTAAAATTCTTACAGTTTCTGGTTACAGCTTGTTTTGAGTTAAATGAAATAGCTACGTAGTTCGAAAGTGATTAACTACCTAATCAAAGTGTTAAAAATTGATTGAGTCGATAAAGCTAACCTGGAGAAATGATCTCAGTTTGATAACTTGATGTCGATGATAGCACGACGAAGATAAAGTAGACAAGTTTTGAAATGATAGTTTACTTATTATGACCAACTCTGGTAATCAATACCTATGATTTGATAATGAATTAGGTAATAGCAGCTTTAACAATAACCAAGTAGTATTCACTAATCAGTAACCATCAATTTCAGTATTTTTATCTCGTAATAATAAGTATGATGGATATTCTTTTGATTATTTTCTTGTACAGTGTATCATTTTCTATTCTATATTTTGCAATTATTTTTCATTGAAACTGTATTTTCCTTTTGTTCCTTTCGGGAAGTCTTGAATCCTTGAATTTTGAAATCCTGCAAAATAATATGGCGTTATGCCAAAATCTTGAATATTTCTCAGATTTCTTGCTATGTTACCTGCTGTGTACAGATAACAGGATGTTGTCAGTGTGTGTCGGTGTAAGTTGAACAAGCATTATAATTGGTTCGCACACGCTCACATATTACCAAATACCCATTAATTGCCTGATTAAGAGTAATAATTAGCCTAACCGGGTTTGATTATCAGATATCAGGATACCCCACGCTGATCCGAACACTCGGCTAGTATTTCAGGAATCGCGGGGAAACAACCCTCCCTAATCCCAATTACACGCCCCGTCTAAGTGCATACCCTAATTGTGGGGTGTACCACCCGTTGTCATGGATACCACTCTAGTTGCGATAGCAACCCACTAGTCAGGATGTCGGTATATACACCATTTCATTGGTCGGGCACAGTCACGTGACACTCAGGAGGGTCTCTCATTGGTTGAGTGATAACAAGCTGAATTCGGCCGCAGCCTGTGGGCCAATGATGGAGAAAGCTTGTTTCCCGGGCCTTTGTATGGGCAGCCGGAAAGGAGTTAATTAGTTAATTAGTCCCCTCATTTTGCCATATTACATGTCATGAATCATGTGCATAATTGTCGAAATGGGAAAATATAAGCGAGATGGGAGAGGTTGCTTCGAGAAAAATAAGCGTGTGTGTGTCCCTCAAAGCGCACAACTGTTGTTTAAAAGCTTTAGTGAAGGTAAGGTATTCAAGTAACGTGTATCCATGACAACCAATTGGATATAAATTGGAGCGGTAAAGCGCACTCACAGGGGGTTTAAACCATTGTTCCAACTGTAAAAGTGATATGTAACTGATTGATGTAAGGAACATTCTAGTTACTTTCTCGTGAACTTGAAAAGGCAGCCGATGAGCAATGCCCATTGAGCATAGCTATAACTCATATTGCCAGCTAGTGATTAACCATAAATATACCAGGTGTTCTAAACCACTAAACCAGTTTATGCAGCATTTTAGACATATTTACTTGGTTTCACTACATACCACAATATATCGGGTAACCTACACCCTACTTACCTACGTTTCATTTTATCGGAGCCGTTGCCATAACAACGTCCGGTGAATGGTAATTAATTTTGAATGGAGCAAGGACATTGATACAAATTCCGGTTCACTTTTCACCACTGCAACAAAGATTTTGGAATGCAATTCAATTAAACACTGTTGTTGGCTACCTAATCCAATAATTTTCATAAAACAAGACGCAACAGATTGTACACTCCAGGATGCATCTGACACAATTCTCACAGTCCATGTTAACCCTACAAGCATGTGTCACAGCTGGCCTCGTCAGATATCCGGAAGATATCGTAAAACACGACTTATCCGGTGGTCACAGTAAGACAAGGATATAAATAAGTGGTATCAGTGTACTAGTAAAAGCTCTGGGGATTGCATGCATGGGGGGGATAATGGTGCTGTCCTGCACAACCTCAAGACTCAACTGTGCGTGACGCATGTCTTGAGATCTCACTGCTCTCATCAATGGAGCATCCCACTGAAGTGTCAGTTTATGTCTCGTCACTCATTTGAGTGATAGATCTCAAGATTTAGCCAAGTCAAGTTTGAATCTGCAGACATCCTGGTAATTGGCGTACAGGGGGCTGAGAGACTTGCACCACTACAACTTATTATGTCACAGAGACCTTTTGATGGTTGCCAACGAAAAACGTTCTTCATTCCGATAAGCTGTGACGCGCGAAGCTCCATAGAGTTTTGGACTGTCAAAAGAACTATCTGTCAGTTGTTAGCACTGTGTGCATATCCGCGCGGCGCGCGCTGTACGTCCATCAAAATAGGTCCATTTTGGAGACGCGCCGCGTACGAATGCGTACGAATTTGGACGAAAATTGCCACTGGTTGCACTTAGCAGAATAAGTTTCAATGTGAGTCTGAATGAAACGAGTGATTGATGTAAAACATTCGTGAAAACTGGTTAATTACTAAGTTTCTAGCTCACTATAGTAACTCCCAATTCAATGTGTTCAAAACTTTTATCGTTAATCAGATGTGCAAAACTGAAGAATGATTTACTTTTCTGCAATACCAACATTCCAAAAA
The DNA here is from genome assembly GCA_946803715.1 of Beroe ovata. Lineage (NCBI taxonomy): Eukaryota > Metazoa > Ctenophora > Nuda > Beroida > Beroidae > Beroe > Beroe ovata. The sequence goes on along the minus strand of CAMPET010000200.1, from coordinate 129,300 downwards.
TCAAAATTTACGTTATCAGTTATTATTGTAAAATAAAAAGGTTTAAAAATATAAATTTATCAATCATCTGACGATCTCAACTCTTGCTACAAAATTAGAGAGAATTTATCTTCTGATAGGAATATTACCTCAAGTGATCACTTATTAGTCATTCAAGTAACATAAAAGTCATAATACGACATTACGACAACAAAGTTACAGTTTATGCCGAAACTGAAATGTTCGGCAGCAAACAAGGTCTCCTCATCTAAATGGTTGCTTGGAACAGCATGTCAGCCAGTACTTCATGAAAATTGTCAAAACCATCATAGCCAGGAAAGTAGTTTATGTCAATGACATATGGCTTGTCAGTCTTCTTCTCAAATAGAACGTCAAATCCGAACAAGGACAAATTCTGAAATCATGATAAATTTAGAGTAGCAGAAGGGGGTTTATGTGTTCATGATCTTGATCATCGGGCACATATTGGGCATATTACCAATGGGCATATTACCAATGTCTAGAGCAAAGTGAACAACTAACCAGCACGTTTCTCATGACTTTGACCCAGTGTGGGATGAGTAGCTCATGTTCTTTAGGAAGGGGAATCATGTCAGATGATGTACTGGAACCGCACAAATCCTGCGGAAAATTGGTTATAGGTAGTCACAGATTGAGAAATCTGCGTGCAGGTGTAAATAAATTCAAAGTTGGGAGTTTTCAGATTGCTTTTGGTCCAAAAAATTATCGATACCATGTCCTGCTCTGACCGTCAGTGAGCTTTCCGTGCAAAATATCATGGCGTCTCAATGGGTGACATATGTCATGGTGTCATACTACTTGTGTTTTGATACAAAGTCTCCAAATAGTGTCTGCTCCAAAATATATCATGCTTGGTGATTGCTTGCTCTAAATACATCTAATACATCTAAATACATCTAATACATGCATGTAACCGCTACCAATCTCACTGATTTGAATCTACTGCGCGCAATTTGTAGTGAGTTTAGTTTGATTTTGTTGCAGCGACATATTCCCCCACCTCCCCAATTCCCCCAATCACCCTCACCTCCTCTCCTCTCTCACCCACTTCACTCTCACCATCATCCCCTTCTCCACTCTAGTCTCCACTGTAGTTCCCCCTCTCTCTCTCTAGTTTCCTCACCCTTTCTCCCTTAGATAACTCTCCTCCTGTATATACTTTGACACCTTACTCTTACCTCCTGCACTTGTGATGTTGACACCTCACTCTTATCTCTTACACTTGTGATGTTGACACCCCAGACAAAAGCCTACAGCTTTTTTGGACCAATTCCGTTTAATTCCGTTTAATTCCTCACTTACCTCCTGCACTTGTGATGTTGACACCTCGCTCACTTTGGAGACGGTGTCACTATGGAAGTTGTACACATCGAACTGGTTGCTCTGCGTCCGTAACTTGTCCAGATTGATGGATGGTCGTGGTGTCACGTGATATTTGTCCCCACATACGAACACTTTGTACAGCACTGTCAGGAAGGGAGAGAGGGTTATTATCGGGAAATTGTTTCGGGATTCGATCCACATTGTACATTGTTCATTGTCTATAATACATGGGGAATCAAAGTAAACACTGATAAAACTAGGCTTATTCCTTCTGAACACGGATATTTTCAGTACAAACCTGATCCATGATCGATGAAGGGCACTATGATACTGTTAACTTTAGCCTCTCTCAGCCCCTGCTCGTTGAAAATGAGGCTCATCTCGTGTCCCTGCGTCCCCTGGGCTATTCTGGACTTGCAGATCACCGGATAGTAGAAGTTCTTGGCGGTCAGAGCAGCACTTAGCTCTGATATTTCACTTTCTTCCACCAAGTGGTAACCACACGTGTAGAATCTCTGATCTATGAGAGGGGGATTGATATGTGAATACATGCTGCTATGGGCAGCATACGACTAAAGGAGAAAGGGAGAAAGGGAGAAAGGGAGAAAGGGAGATGTCATCGTATAGGGATCGATACTGTGTACATTGAAAGGATTGGATTCAACGCGCGCGCAGACCCTGCGCGTTTCGTTTTCATTCTACGTCAAAGCTTATTCCTACGACATACACTCATGATTGATGATGCAGGTACTATGGGCACAAACCAATAGTGCATGATTTGCTGCACCTCTTGATAGCATCCATCATGGATACCCTATCCAGGACTATCTTGATGTTGGGCAAGGGGTCAAACACCTTCATATCCGTGTGGGTGTTGAAGTACTTCTGCGGGAATGGGGGGAGGATTAAGTGAACAGAGATAATGGAATAGAGAGCCCATAGAACACATGGGTGTAGGAAACCGTGGCCAAAATTGTGTCTAAATTGTGTCTAGGTAGGTTTTGTTAAATTGGACGATCAATGGAAAACTTTCGTCGGTTTCAAATTAATCTGTTCCATACCACGAATCTGTTGAGCTCGAGGATATCAGCAGATTTGCCCTGCTGAGCACCGAATATGAGGTCAGTCATCTTGTGGAACATAACAGCGACTATGGGGAGGTCATCCTTGCATACCGTTATCATGTTTACCAGATCTGAGGAGGGGGTCATTAGGAAGGGGGAGGGGTTGGATAATATGATGAATTGAGACCGTGGTAATGATTGGATAGAGGGGATCTATCACAGGTCATAATTCCCAAACGCCTATATATAGTAACCCAAAGTTAAACCCAAAGTTAAACTTCGAAAATTCGGAATCATTCATTTTTCGACAAGCTCAGGTAGCAGCTGTAGGTACCGATTTGGTATTTGTTGAGAAGGATATCGCGAATCTTATGAATGTTGATCCTCTTAGCCTTGTCATCCTTCATCCAGAATCCTATCTTCTTCTTTCTACTCATTGTACCTTAGTGAGAGGTATCAGGGGTTACATGCGCCATGTCTAATTGTGATCGGATGAATGACAAACTACTAGGAAAAATAATGCTAGGAATGGCGACAAAAAGTTCCGCTAACAATCAAGTGGTGTAGTTGTGTAGCTGTATGTTGTGTAGCTGTATGTATGTTACAGGCTACACGAACACAACCTCTATCTTTCTATGCTGTGGAGTGCATGACAAACGTATAAGATAGTGTAATATTCATGACAAAAACACATCGTGCACGGGAGGGGGCTAGAGTTTGTTGGTATCTTTGTATGGATAAAGGCAATGCACAGTGTATACTGTAAAGTGTGTACACAGTGTATAGTGCATAGTGCATAATGTGTATAATGTACAATGTGTATAATGTAAACAGTATACAATGTTTGAAGCATAGCAAAACACATTGTAACGAATATGGAATAGTGGGATGAATAATAATGTTCCTATGTGGAAACAATCACCCGAGCAAATAACAACGGGGGTAACATTGTGTGTGTGAGTGTGTNGTGTGTCTGTGTGTGTGTGTCTGTGTGTGTGTGTGTGTGTGTGTGTGTGAGTGTGTGTGTGTGTCTGTGTGTGTGGGTGTGTGTGTGTCTGTGTGTGTGAGTGTGCGTCTGTGTGTTTCCTATCGGTATAATGCCAGGGCAGGTTTTGTGTATTAATGTGTAAGCATAAACAATGAAGGTTCTGAAAAAATAACCAGTCATATTATTATTATTTTATGCGAATATACACCAACTAGAGACCATCGGACGAGAACTGCAAAGCGCATCTTTTCATGCTTTTCTTTACCCTACACTGATTATAGTTTTGTCACGCAGGCCTTTTGTATTAGTGCATATAATATTTGACTGCTGAATTGTTAAATCCTGGAAATAAACGCACGAAATCATTAGAAATTTAGAATATGTAACTTGATGACCATGACTTGAGGAGATAATTAACGGGTGCTATTTTTGGAAACACGAACCTTCCCCCTGAATTTAACTCTGACAACGACATATAATACTCGTCATTGGCATGTAATGATGTCATATTGGATTGCGATATTCGTGATGGCCAGTATCTTGGTTATCGGCATAACGTCAAATAGCAGATATGACGAAACTCGCCTCCTCAATTACGTCATCCGGGATGTCACACATCTTGTCATGTGACATCCGAGTATAGTGACATGAATTCTAAGTATGGTAGTGAAAACCTTTGAAAGGTCACGTGGTATCTCAAGAATGGTCACGTGACATCCGATTATAGTCACATGACATCCGTGTATGGTCACATGACACCCACTTTGCCACAGTTAGAGGGAATCGCCACTACATCTGTTACGTACACATGATACTATCTCCTATTCGTACATATCAACCAATCAACACCTATACCCACCCCTATTATCTCGTGTAATCTAATTACCAGAGTACCCACTCATTATCAGACCTCATCAGACACTTCCAGTTCCGTTTATACACGGGTTCATTAAGTGACATCAGTTCAGATGATGTACATTGTTTTAGAGTGCTTCTCAGTTCCCTCACCGAGCTTCTGAATAATAGGGGGTATATCTATTGTTTTACGCGTTTCCTATTGGTACTTATGTTAGTGCTGTCTTGTGGTTTCTTGTCTTTGGCAATATGTTCACGATCTTATTTTCAAATAAATTCAAATATCAGAGCTTGAACAACAAAAAAACACAGAAAGGGATAGCTAGGTACAGCTGTACAGTAACTGTTTCGACTTTTAAAGAAGAATCTTATAGGTTGCTAAATTGCGAATCGCTGCGCGTTGCTGCAAGAACGTAGTTAAATCGTCATACCAGTGATCACGATCAGAACAACTATCTATATTATAGTGTCGTACATAAATGAGTCCCACCCTCTCCGCCGCAGCATATGAATGAGTGGCGGTTTCGCTTTGCAGTGTGCTACACCCTTTAAATACTCTTTATATTTGAGACACACCCACTTTCTGCGTGTGTGTGTGTGTGTGTGTGTGTGTGCAGGGTGGGGTACAGTGTTGAACATTCTAATACGTGTGTGGATGGAAAACAATGCCCTCTCGAAATGGATGAAATCATTGTCGAAATACCTACATTTCCTTGCTCCGATTGACAAGGTCATAGACCATGGGTGATTTTTGTAGTCCTGAAAACATTGCACAATGAATGACGCGTGTATTACGTCATTAAGTGCGAGACTACAAAAACCGGACAAGGATCATGGACCTATTATAATACGTCGCGTTATGACCAATTCACAGTAGTCCAATCAGTTACCTATACTTAAGTACTTATGATGTAATTCATACTTTTCATTTGATGGAGACACTTGCACACGTGTGGTATGAAATAACACTACTGTCACCTACTTCCTGCTACATAGTTACTTAAGTCACACACACGAGCCTCAAAATCATACTACTACTCACATTCGGGTCAAATCACGTGTTTTTGGTATCTCCGATTCGTATTAAAATGAAATCTATTCCGTTGATCTAGGTTACAAGCTGTCATGGTTTTCGAACATTTTTGGCCGCTCCATTTTTGGACTTAAAATGTCAGAATCATTATTAAAAGTTCCAGCTAATAATTTTAGTATAAGAGTCGCTTATTGATCGTTATAGTTTACATATCATGACTTGACTATAACTTACAAGGTCGTGCACTATTCGCCGACGAATTGCTGTAACATTTACTGCCACACTCAGAAATGCCGCACTGTTGTCGATAACCGATGAATGTGTTGAAAATGTGCACTTTTTATAAGTGAAATTTACTCAGAAAACGCGCCGCTTTCAGTACACCGATGAACACAACGCGTGGACGTGACGCGCCGATAGGTTGAACATTGCACGTGCTATTGGGCACGTGGAACAGTAGGTGGACATGTACCTGATATAGTCTAGTAAATTAGATTTTGCACTAATATATCCGCGCAGTAATCATATGGACTACGCCCTTGCGTTGATTAAACTAAGATTTTAATCGTATCACTATCATGTATCCACGGTATCCTACGACCTACAGTATGCTATTTCCATCATCATAATGATATTCCTGTTATCAGGAATTTTAACAAAAATTCCTTAGAATTGATAGTTGCCTGGCTTCGTCTGCTGAACTTTATCACCTACTACCTTTAGAACAGCTTGCTATATAATGTAGTGAGTACCTAGCCTATAATACTCCCCATCTCTCCACTGGCGGCACGAGACATGCCAGGAATCATCGATGACAAGTTGAGCAATGTAGGAATTATTACGGAAACTTAGCGGTATTCGCTAGTTATAAGTGCACAGATTACGCGTGATACAACCTCTCTCTCTCTGTTTCTTGCGAAAAGTGTATTTAGCTTCGCATTTGTGAATTACGTGATTCGAAATATATTTGGTGACCTGCAGCAGGTGTGTTTTTGACAGTTTTCCCTTGTATCGAATTTCAGGCGCTGAAATTCGGGAATCTTAACTTGAGAATTGAGTAGGATTTAGGTGTATGGAGTATATTACAGTAGTTTCTAGTCAAAACCGTTAATTTGGCGGTATATCACGTGTATTAATGCCGTTTTAATGTGATATATTTAATCACGAAAAATGCCTGTCTTGCTGCCCATTGCCCAAAACAGTTAGATCCATACTAATGATAATAGGTGTTTGTTCTAATCTCATATCTGTTATAGAAAGGACTACCAAGGACCGCAGCAGCCCGTGTGATCACTGCTATCATGTCAGGAGGGGGCGGTGGAAACATGTCCGCCATGGTGGCTAAAATAATGATGTACCCTGCAAGCAACCAATCTCTCCAACAACACGGCAATTTCTCTGATGGGGTGAAGTACACATGGATGATCTGGCTGATAGGAGTGCTCCTCACGGCCATTGTGGGAAATATCACCGTTCTGATGGGCAGTATCAAGTACAAGGCAATACAACTGGACAAAGTAACCACCACACTCATCCAGCACACCGCTGTCTCCGATCTGCTGCTCATCTTGACAACGCTCCCAACCCTCATTTCCCTCATGTCCGACTCTCTCTTCTACAGCAAGGATGTCTGTACGGCTGTTAGCTGGGTTAACGGTTTCCTCGTCAGGTCTAGCTGTCTCATGGTGGCAGCTCTCAATATCAGCAAGATAGCCTCCCTCTTCAGACCCATACACTCCATAGCCTGGTCATCGGCTATCGGACACAGGATAGCTGCTGCTGCCTGGGTATCTGCTGGGGCTCTCATCGGCTTCAAGGTGTTCATAGCCCGTGATTCATTCATGATGTTCAACCCCAAGATGTTGCGATGTCACCCCAAGTTTAACGAAAATGAACACTGGATCCTGATCAACGTGGAGAGTTTCATGTCAAAGCTGGTGCCCACTGCCGTGGTCATCCTCTCCACAGGATGTCTCCTCTGCCTGCTCTACAGAAGAGTCAGGAAGTACACCCAGCTGGACCAGGATGCCAGCTCCAACGCAACCCGTAGTTTGAGCAAGCAAGCCATAGTAACGGTTGTGGCGGTGGCTGTGGTTTTCGTCGTGTCGTACGGTCCGCTGTACGGTATGATCGTGTACAGATTAGCCACGGGGGCTAACATGAGGGGAACAGCGTACATGAATGTGTTACGGGGCTTCAACTACATTGTTTACCTCAACTGTGCGGGCAACTTCTTCATATACCTGGCTACGGTACGGAGCTTCAACAGTTTCATTGTCAGCAAGCTCAAGTTCAGGTCATGGTCATCCCTCAACAAGACGGATGAAATTGACATGGATGAGTTGTGAGTCTACTCCTTCATAATGAAAAGAAATAATCTGCTAGGTACGCCTTCATAATGAACAGAGATGATCATCTACTCCTTCATAATGAACAAATATGATTAGCTACTCCTTCATAATGTGCAAAGCGACAACCATACATGACGAGTTATCTGCCTCAGACTGAAACTCTCGGTGGCGAGTTCATTGTGATTAATGACTCATTTCATATCATGACTATTTGAACTACCTTTATTAAGCCTTCTTCTCCTTGATTTCAATCTGATTAGTTATAAGTATCATGTCATATTCAATGGATATTATTCATGAATTAATGTGTGCTCAAAATTCGCGAATCTTATTTTGTTCACAACACAGCTGCACTGTTACAACAGAGCAATGTTACAATAAAACACCAACAAAACCATGACAAATAATGTCACAATTCTCAAAGATACAAAGATCAATCAGCGATGGTGATGGCTAAGTATCTCGTTTAACAACACTAACTCCACAATATATACCCTTTGCACTCACAGATACTATCAAAGCTAAGACGAAGGCCGGAGCTGTCAGCTCAATGATACTCCTTGTGTAAGTGCGTGTGTGTGTGTGTGTGTGTGTATGTTTGTGTGTGTGTATGTTAGGGTGGGA
>CAMPET010000200.1:107021-120985 GCA_946803715.1 Beroe ovata | reverse complement strand
TGTGTGTGTGTGTGTGTGTGTGGGTGTGTGTGGGAGTGTGTGGGTGTGAGATAGGCTGGTTAGTGAGCGAGTTACCTACACTAAATCATGCCACTGCATGGGAGGTGAGCGAAAATATAGGTCAATAATTATCCTTTCGACAGTCAATTTTAGACAGTCAAGAACAGCAAAAAGGGAAATAAATCAAACCGAATATGACCTATGATAGTAGTGGGGAATGGCAAACCTCGAGACAATGATGCAAAATCCGTTATAGGTACAGGCACTATTTTGCTACTAACGTTCTACTAAACTTAAACTTTCGAAAATTTTTGCATTCCTACACTCTTGAAATGTTTGTGTAGATACCTCAGATCACAATAAACATCCTTTTTCTGACAGCCTAGGCTAAAGAGTATGATTGACTAAAATGAACCGCATATACGCACCTATACTACTGTTGACCTCCCGATTTGTTATTTTATCGCAAGCACCGATTTAATATATGTTTTCAAATGCGGCTGCTAGTTGTATAATAAGCATCACAACCACTACAGCACATGCATGCAAGTACGGAAGTGTCTGTTTGTGTGTGTGAGAGTATGCGTACTGTGTGTGTGTGTGCGTGTGTATGTATGTGTGTGTCTGTGTGTGTGTCTGTGTGTTTGCGTGTGTGTGCGTGTATGTATGTGTGTGCGTGTGTGTGTCTGTGTGAGTGTGTGTGTGTATGTGTGTCTGTGTGTATACTGTGTGTGTGTTTATGTGTGTACTGTGTGTGTACTGTGTGTATGTCTGAGAGTGGAGGTAAACAGTAATCTGTGTAGACTGTGAAGCCGGTACTCACTTCTCCACAATCACTAGACAGCTTGCTTGCCAGACGTTATATTATACCAGACACTATCTGAGACCAATCTCAGACTCTAGGCTGCATTCAGCTGTAGGTAAGCTCTTGAAGAGTATAAAATACTGATCAAACTTGAGATTGAACAGGAGTAATGCGCTTACTTGAGGGAGTGGTGTAGAGGGAGGATGGGTATGGGATTGACGTATATTGGAAGTGAAACAAATGACATGAGTATATCTATGAATGACGAGGGTTGGAAACAGGGTGCAGGCGTAGTAGTCAACTCATGTCACGACCACGTGACTGCAATTTAAATCACGTGTCACCAGCGCATTGCGTCTTTGCTAAACTGAATCAATGTGAACCGGACAAAGTCTCTATTGAATCGAAACGTTCATTTTGAATCAAAGGACGTCATGTTGTAACCACAAATACACGGCCTAATCTTGAAATCTAAACGCGAGTGCTTGATCTAGTAGGGTAGTTTAAATTAGCCCGAACAAAGACCTGTCATTTGATCGGAGGTAATGAATCCATCCGGTTGTCATAACATATATCAAGTACATAAATGTAAACACATCACGATAGTAGAGAAATTAGCGCGGTTAATTATGTGTGTTGGTTACATGTAGCGATTAAACACATATCCGGTTTATATGTTGCTATGGCAACTATAAGTACACTACTACGGCAACTGAACGACACACTCATCAGTGACTGATGACTGATGCGATGAGATACGAGTCATCAATCATCAGTCATCAGTCATCAGTCACCAATAATCAGTCATCCTATCATGAAGTGGAAAGTAGATACGAACACTGAGATACATTGATGTGAAACAGTTTCAAACTCAGAAGATAGAGCCAGCTATAAATATGATGCACGTTTGAAATAAGACACACGGATACCTATCTACTTGTTGTTGTTACTTCTCTTATGGGTTGCCATACCAATCAGATCTTTCATCGTAATATGGACGCGCTACAATACACCCCAGATTACAAATAAGACGCGGATTTGAATACGATACACCCCAGATTACAAATGACACACTGATTTGAAATTCATTCATCACAAGGAAAACTCCAGCAACATATTACCGAGTTTTCACTACTACAACGACGGTGAGTTAACCGGTACTGCAATATTTCTAAAAAGAGTACGGGACTTCGAGAAGGAAATATATGATAGTGGAGTACCAAGCTAATATCATAAAACTACATAAACGAACAAAAGAGAGGAAAGTAGAAAACTCCATAAACCAAACTTTCATCCAATATATTCGCATTCCTATACGCCGTTGCTAAGGACTTTAAGTAACATTCTTTTCTGGGTGGGTATTATAGCTGATCCTAAACCAATCGAGATAGCTTTCGTCTATATCATATTGCGATGCAGATTGCATATTCCGATGCAGATTGCAGATCTTGCAATTGATATGCGTATATCTAATATTTGTGTTTGGAGTATCCATGGCATCTTGATCAATCATTGAGCGATATAATTGGTCCGAGGACAGATTATGGGATATGAGATCACATCATATATTAGATATTGCGTGATTACGTAACAAATTAGGAGATAGGACTCAGTATAGTTACTGTGCTTCTACAGCTTAAAGGAAAACACAGCACAAAAACAAGTGAAGACTTGCAAATTCTACCTTGCTAGCCTGAATTCATGAAATATCATCATTCAACAACCCATCCCTTCCTAGAATAAGATACCAAGTTTATACTGGTTTATCTCGTTTGGCGGGAAACATGATGATATTCAAACAGGAAAATTGTAGACAAACAGTTAATTTATATGGATACAAGCACCGTTGATTTCATAACAATAAAATTTCATGTGATAAAAGAAAAGAAAGGGTACAAGAGTTGGTTACCCATGGGCCAAGGCCCAATATCACATTGCTATCACCCTCGCCCCGTATAGTATAGAGGCTAGAGCCCAAACAATGTGCATAATAACAACACATTATACTGTGTGTGTGTGTGTGTGTGCATGAGTATGTGTGGGTGTGTGTTTGTTTGTGTATGTTGGCGATGTGTATAAAATGCTACGTTATGTGATGACTTACTCCTCCCACACTCTATATATGGGGAGAGGGGTAACTGTAATAGTCACAACCTTTGATTATAGTGATAAACCAACATATTGATATGACGGGAATATGGAATATGGATATGACGTAGTTATCGCAATGCACTTTGTTCGCGACGTAGTCAGATATCAGCGAAGAATTGTAACTGCAAATTTTGACGGAGGAATCTGTAAAATGTCAAAAATTTAATGAAAGAGCGAATTAACCATCATTATGGGGAAACCAGGTCAAATTAGGTAAAATTCATTAATTTAATTGAATCGGGGAGTGTAGAAGGAAAGACGGGAAATCGTGAAATTAATTAACTCCAAGTGGGATGACGATGCAATGTACTAAATGTTAAGACGGTAAAAGAGCTAAAAGTTTCAATAAAGTCACAATAACAACTCACAATAACAACTCACAAGGGCAGCTCACTGCTATCGATAAGCAGATCATTTAACTGACATCCACGGTTCACATTGGAAATGACGATATCAGTGAAAGTGTTAAACAACGCGTCAGTGTTGACAATGGTCATATCACCTCCAGGTAATCGGAATGAAGACGCTGATTCAAACTCAGAGTAATCTTTAGTCACGATCAACCGTGCAGACCCCTCTGCTATATCCATATCGTGTACCAGAGCTGGAAATCTGGATGAATTAACGATCGAGGTTTCATCAGGGGGCACGTTAAATATCGATTTAGTTTCGCTCAATTCCAAGTCACGTGGTACATGAGTCTTGGTACATGTGTTGACGTCACCAGGGCCTTGTTCAGGAATGAAATGGTGCACGGAACCGTTGCCAAGCTCTCCAGATACTTCAGCAGGAGTATGGAATTTGCTTCCAGACTCTTTCGACGCTTCGACGTCGTGATAAATGTTGAAATGTGAGATTTTGCTCCGATCGCTGCTCGTATTATTGGTCAAGTCAGAGGGAACGAAGAATTTGGGCTTAGATCGAATGTTTCCGGAACAATCTTTGGGTATTGAGAAGTTCCTTGAGTTTCTAACATCAACGTTCTGTACTTCTGTTACTGCAAATCTTGGTCTATTCTTGTCCATAGAACACTCATTCTTCCCAATAATGTGGGGAGCCCGGGGAATGCTGTAGTTGGCGTCTTCATGCAGAGCAAATGTAGAGGATCGGTTTGTATTCAAATCTAGATCTTTAGGCAGCGAGAAATGGGGCTTATCCGTCCCTAGTCGAGCATCATGAGGAATGTTAAATGTGTCAGCTGACGACTCAAACTTGAAATCGTGACAAATCTCCATGCTTCTTGTTCGATCTACATGTACCCCATTCAAGTCCATGCCGTGGAACAGAGTCTTGGAATTTCCGTCAAAATCCAGATCGTCAGCTATTCTCATCTCTCTGTTGTCATCCACTACGTCACATCCGTCTACTGTGACATGTAGGTTTGGTGTCGGGATGATTTCTATGTCTGTAGAGCCTCGGAACTGACCACCCTCCTCGAATGACAAGGGATTGACAAAATCAGTCCTGTCAACCCTGTCAACCAACTCGTCAACACTGACTGTGTGACGGTGAGGTGGAGAAGAGTCATTAACCCCAACATGCCTGTCACTCTGCTCATCATGCGTCATCACACCATCCCCACCATGTGACTCATCTGAGAAGTGTTGAACAAAATCCTCTACAGCAAGACCCTCCGGGACTGAGGTATCGCTGTTGAAAGTGTGTCGGATACGCCAGGTAGGACTGATTGGGTCCAGATGATGGTCCGGTTTCCTGGGGCACTGCTGCTCTTCTTTGAGCACATCCTCAATATTTAGAGACAACTCACTCATTGCCCGCTAGTGGCCAAGCTTCAAAACGAGCCCATATTATCCCAAGAAGTGATACAAAATGCATTGAGGAGCTTGGCTCAAAGTCGGCAACCATTTTCGACTCCTTTATAAATCTTTTCCTCTATCACGGGGCTGACAAGAAGCAAACAAGCAAGTTTTACTTGAATGACGGCTCAATAGTTGGAAAAATGCTATCATTACTACATCTCAGCGATTGAGATAACATTCCAACGATTTCAGTGATGGTACAATTATGAAAACAGCTGTGAAGGAACATTAAAATGTGAAATTCAATCCTATGCAGATGAGCTATGAACAAAAAGGGTAAAAATGAATAGTCTACAGTGTACAGAGTAATCTAGAGTGAACACTTTGGCATCACATTGGAGTACAGAAACAAAAATATTGAGTGATGCACTTCAAATATAGTCAACAACTGCAGCAGAAAATGAAGATGACTCACTTGTTCTAGCTTCAATGAGACAAATTTCTGTAAATTCACGTCACAGACAACCTGAATGAAATCGTTGCTTAAAGTTTCGACTGAGAGAATGCTCTAGAAAAAGCGATGTAAATGGAGCAAATGAAGATTTCGACTTACCAACTCATGTTTGTTTTTGTAACAATGAACAGGTGAAGTATTCTTCGCTTCTTCTTGCTCGTCACAATATGCAAAATTCACAGTTTCACTTGTGCATCAATGCTATGAGGGAGAGAAGTATTGAGCAAAATCTTGTGATTCTGAATGAATGCTCTATAGAAATCACAGAAGGGTGTGTTTTGTTGGCTCGTTGAAAAGAGCAGAAACTAGAGAAACAAAGGTCTACTTGCAGTTTGCAGAATATAACTTGTACACCACAACAATCATATTCAGGTGCACCATTTTCTGAGTTGTGAGTTACCAAACATCAACGACGAATCAGCCTGCAGTTTAACGGCAGTTAACCATGTTATTATCGTGTGACATCCATGTAACGTAGAAGTGAAGCTCCCTTATTGGTTTCAGATTGCAGCAGTGGACCAGCCAAATATTGGGTATAAGTTTTAACCACATAGCTATATCACCACGGTGTCAGACCAAAATACAAATAAAAATCAGGAGCAAAGAACAAAAACAAGAAGAGATGAGAGTTCAAACAAGAATCCCCATCATATCATATCATACTCCGTTCATCACAATGATTTGAGTCGTGTCACAATGCAAACTCTCACTGTCTGATCAAAGCCTGAGCACACACACAGTCCTTCCTGAAAAAGAGAGGGAAATGTTTAAAAGCTTGGCTAATTCAAACAGCATGAACCTTTGAATAGAGTCATGTCATCTCTAGTTTAAAAAAGTAAGCTATTTTGCGTGCTCACTTTATCTGGGCTCCAATCAAAGCCGGAAATTGGCTGTGTGCCAAGAACTACATTTTGTATCTGATCAACTGTCCCTGCTACACCCATTTCATTGCCATCACTGTCCTGTTTCGTTCTTTCTTTGGGATAATTGCTGCGGGTGGGGCAGTAAGATATTAGCAACACTAATCTGAATAGAAAAATGCTGTGAAAGTTTGATGAACGATAGAAATTGACCCTAAGCTGCTAATATCACTGAACAAAGCTAGCAAAATACAATGCTGCGATCTGCCGATAGCATGTAATGTATACATAGTTGCTCATGTATCAGTGATTGACAGCAAATCATAATTATAGCGAGAGATTTTACTAGGACATTACAACCGTCATGTCCACTTCCCATTTGTATTGGATCATGTGATGAGAATTGTGTTGTCATAGATGAGACGAGCTGTTTTTCGCTTCAATTTTGCACTCACTATTTCCAAAGACATACTGATCCATTGCCACCTAGAGTCATGTAAACATCTCTATTGGTTGGTAAATGTCTCACACCCCATATCGTGGATTTGTGTGCCTGCAAGTGGGGAGGAGTTTGGCAAACAGAAAACAAAATATCGGTGAGGAATGTCATCGGAAAATTCAACCGTCGGTAGGAATATAATTTTGGAAGCGAGTGTCAAGGATCTAACATCAAACGATACAGCAGAAACGACACAGCAGAAAACAGGGCTAGGAAAGAGTGAGCACCTTGATAATTACACTAATTACACAATTATCTATGAAAGAGGACCACACGTGTTTTCTCGAACCGTCCAACCGCACTGAATTCCACAGCAGAGAAAATAGGAACGCGCGTGTCCGCGAGATACGTTCAATGATTTACATTTCGCGCGTGCCGTCCATGTGTGTTTCTATAGCAACAATGACGTTACTCATTGCCTATTATGGGAAAAATTTATAAGAGGGAAATTCGAAAAACGACAACATTACAGCAACAAAAGGACGAGCAACAGTCAAAACGAACCTTCTCAGTAACGGATGGGAATCCTTGTTTTGGATGTTGTACTCT
Organism: Beroe ovata; assembly: GCA_946803715.1. Lineage (NCBI taxonomy): Eukaryota > Metazoa > Ctenophora > Nuda > Beroida > Beroidae > Beroe > Beroe ovata. Next base: position 113,847 of record CAMPET010000200.1, on the reverse strand, counting down.
CATGTCAAATGTAACGAACTTTCCCTCCAGCGTTGTTGCTACCATCTTGTTCATGAGGATGTCTTTCCTGTCGAACTGTAACCCACAAACCTGTAACAAGCATCGTGATTATAGACCAGGGAAATTATCCATCAAACTAGAAGAACTATGTTTACGTTAGCTCTACTCTCTGTTTATACTTAAAAAGGACAATAATTGAGAGTTGAGACGAACCCCATTCTTGATGTTAGTTTCCCATCGGACAGACATTGTCCGCAAGTCGAATAGTTTGATGTCGCCATTATCATAACCGGCTGAAACTATCCTCTCAGCTTCGGTGTAGGCGTTTCCTGAAATCCATTATAATGACAAGATCTGCTCATGTTCAAGGCTATGTTTAGGAAGTTATGTTTAGGAGTACGAAAACATTCCCTATGAGACACCCACCGAAGGCAACAGCCCAGCAATCTCGCTTCGCCTCGCCCTCTTTTGGCTGCATTAGGGCCACGGGGTCGTTTTCCTGTCGCACGTCCCACACTTTGACACTTCCTGACAAAAACAGTACCTACATGTAAGACGAATTTGGTAACGAAGCTGGTTAGATTTTTGAGCATATCGTTGTCAAGATAATATAGAGATAGTACTGAGGAGCCGCCAAGTGCAGTATAACACTCCCCGAATATTATGCGATAACGCCAAGACAAACCGTCTCTTGATCCAGTGACTATTTCTGGAGCTCCGACACCAATACCGAGGCCGCCAACTCCATCAATACAGTTCACTATCTCACTGTGTGCTTTCACTGAATACACTGGCATCTGGAATATTCAGTATCTTAGTTCATGAATGATTATTCCACTCTTTTATCAAAATGATTTGATTGGTGCTCACTCCTGAGTCCTGATTGTAAGAAGTACAGATGCATCATTCACTGAGAACTGAGTAGAACAATGGACATATCATTATGAATCATTGAATCAACTCACATCACCCTTCTCCAGGTCCCAAGTTTCCATGCGCCCTGAGAAATCACCAGTTGCAAGATGCCTCTCTTGTAGTGAACTTGCCCCAAAGGTACAACACTTCAATGACTGCTTCTTTTCATACTGAAAAGAGCAATTGACCATGCACAATGTGTATATGTATCTGGAAATCAGTCCAGTTTTATCTAGCTTGTGGATGGGTCAGTCAGCTAGGAATAACAGCAAACCTTCTTTGATAACACAAGTTCTTTCTGTCCCATTTCGAAAATCTGCATAGCACCTGTCCCTCTTGCATGACTCCCAATGACAACAAACCTGATATAGATTAATTTAATGAAGAGCAAGTTTGGACTTCATTCAGATTAAACAAGAATTTGTGTTCAGTCCTACCTAGCACTACAAGGGATCCACTTGACATCAAAGACTGTGTAATCTAAGCTCTTCTCAAGGTGGGCAATGATCTGTGGATTGGACAGTCCTCCTCCACTCATAACTGGTGCCTAGGTAGAGTGTTAACTTCAGAACTGTTGCAAATAGCCATCTCATCACCACTTTTTGGTTCATTTCCGACCCCCCTCTCTCATCACTGGTTATCTTTTTGCTTACCCCACCCCCCATGCTGACCTCAGCATATTATCAATAGTTCAATAATACAAAAATATCCTCTAACAGATTACCATGAGTCCAAACAAACTTACACCATAAATGCACCATGGATTCCAGCAACATGCAACTAAATTACAAAGAAAGGGGTCCCTGGGTTTTCGGATAAAGTACATAATAAAAAGACTAAAAAAGACTTTGGTAGATCATTGATTTTGACAAAAGATCAACTATTTTCTTAGCGATTATTTTCAAGAGCTATATGAAACACCATAATGAAGTTTTAAACTTATCATCGCTACTTATTACAAACACATTTGAGGTGACTGAAGATGATGTTGTACATTGAGAGTATTTCCTCCACACTGTTTCAATTGTTTGAATTGGCAAACAGAGGAATACCAGAAATTACCTTCAAATTCTAATTCAGATTTGATTGTAATAAGTAGTGTTGGATGTTCATAGGATTTTCAATAATTCAATTCATTAAAAATGCGCTACAATCCCGCAACTGAAATGGGCCAAGGTAATACCTAACTATTATGAACACAGACGCAAATCAAATTGTTCTCTGCATTGCATGAAATGTATTTGTCGGGCAATGCCAGACCACTGACGGCCTTACGCGAGTAGATTTTTATGCAGTGGAATTTTATGGTTTATGCCTGCAGTTTGAAATCTTCATTGCGTTAGCCCAATAGCCCATGCATGCCCGGCCCGCGATGCCCATGTTCCCGCGCTGCGTGACCCAAATACTCCGCGCGCGCTGCGCGTCTCCTTTCTACGACTTTTCAGTTCACTGAGAAGAATAGGGGCGCGCAACGTGTGCACAGATGCCCATGCCGGATGTTATTTGACTATCTGTCAACTGTTCATCGCGCGCGCGCTCGCGCTCCTTCATCGAATGCTAAAACTGTTTTGGCTTTGCGCAACTTTGTCTGGCGATGCTAGACCGCTGATGCAAGCCGCGAAGCGCCGCGCGCGCAAAATTACGAAATTCTCGACGCGACAGGGTCTATCATCAATCGACAATGCGCATCTTTGCCGGATGTTATCTGTCCACTGCACTGTTTCTTTCGCGCGGCGCGCGCAGGAAACAGTGGACAGATAAAATCCGGCAAACGCATCTTCGATGGAAGCATAAGCATGCGCAACGCGCGCGAGAAGCAGTGCACAGACTACATATAAATAAAAACATTGCAGCTTACATTCGGCAAGATTGCAAAAAGTGCATATTGTCAAAATGTCAGAAGTGACCTTACCTGTTTCTCGGCGCGCGCGCCGCGTGCAAGAGCAAAGAGACAGAGCAGAGGTCAGATAAAATCTGACAAGAATAGAAGCTGACAAGAAATCTGACAACGAAATTCTCGACAGGGTCTATCATCGATCGACAAACATAGGTCATATAAATCTGACAACCGTCTACGCAGCGCAATCATGAAATTTTTTCTGATTCCTTGTCAAGGGTAAAATCAGACTAGCAAAGGTAGGGAGTAATTTAACAAAACATGATATACTAGTATTATAGTAGCATACTACAAATTGATCATTGTATTGAATATTTTGGCACCCAAAAACTAATATCAAACATTGTTAGTTAATGCAAACATAACCATCATTTTGCATTCGCACTCTTGTACTGGTGTATGCACAGTGTACCCACACCAGTACACAGTACACACACCAGTACATACACAAGTACATATACCATTTCACACACCAGTTCACAGTACAGTCAGATGATACTGGGGCAAATCCTTTTGCGATTGTGAAGTGCCAATTTCTCATATTTTGGTTTATCTCATCCCTGATGGAATGAAAAGTGGTGTCATCTTTTCATGTTCGATTGTCATGAACTTTTGATTGGTATGGAAGGGTATAAAAATTGAAGGAGATAACTATCTATCTAACAAAGCTAAGTTTAATGATTTTCTAAGGCAAAACCCCTTTGTAGCCAAGATTAAATTATTGCCCTTTAAATTTGAATTGAGAGGCAGCTAAGTGCCTATCTGGGTTATGACTGGAATTAGTGGAAATTTTATGAAGGAGCACCACCTAAAGTTAATGATTTCATTACTAAGTTGTCTAACGTTTTGTTAAAACAAATTATTTACTACCTACAGGACGTCCAAAGAGATATAACTTGAAAGAAAGTAAAGAAATATATCTATTCCTTAATCAGCATGCCCAGTTTATCCATCAGCAAAGAAAGAGAGCAACATAAGTAGTGTCTTCATAAATGAGCTCCAGTTGATCACTGTCTTCAGCACGTGCAACTTCTATGCTACCATAGTAACGCCGGCAGATTCTAAAATATTGTCGCTTTTGTTTACGAAGTCATGAAAGACACAAACAATCAAACAACCTAATTATAATATAGATTTAGAATGAATTGCTGTAAGGATGTTTTACTAAGATAGCTATTGTGTATTTGGTAATTGGTTCTAGATTTCTGGATTTTTTGTGAGTAATGGATCTCTCGACAAGGTCTGTCATTGTAAACAAGTTCCTTGTATACTTGATATCCCCAGTAGTTTAGTGGCTGCAACCACTCAGGAAGAGCATGCCATCAGCTGTGAGTTCAGGGGAAGCCTTCATGCCTCCACATGACTGTTACCTGGCATGGTTGACTACCAAGGCCCTTCACTAAGCCCAAGGAATAACAGTGATACTGCAAAATTCAAGATATTAAATAGCTGAATATTTTCCCTTTAAGATTGATAATATATAAATCCTCTAACACAAATTTGGTTATTTAGTAGGATGTCTCCAGGAGTACAGATATAAATTTTCATTATGCATTGAAGGTTTAAAACTCTGATTCTGGATGATTGATGGGAGAAGTTGTCGAGCATCATATCACGAGATATGCACTTAGGGAAGAAAAAGTTGGCCCTGAGAACTTTGAACTTTTGAAAGTCCTCGGTACTGGAGGTAAGTTGATTTATGACTCCTTTCCTAAATTACTTTATTTTCTTTATTGTGCACTTTCGGGGGAAGCACCAATTTCTGAACAACCTATCTCTCCAGAGATATGTTGGTCAAATGTCATTACAGAACGAAAATTCTTTTCAGCTTACGGAAAAGTTTTCCTTGTCAGAAAGAAAGGTGGATATGACAATGGCAAACTCTTTGCCATGAAAGTGCTGAAGAAGGGAACGATCCTGCAAAAACAAAAAACAACTGAATATACATTGACAGAGAGACAGGTATTTTTGACTGAATGAGTCTTTATTTCAATTGGCTACCTAACTCTGGTTGGAATTCATCACTACCATCTTTCTGTCAGGTCTTAGAAAGGGTTCGTCAGTCACCATTCCTTGTAACTCTTCACTATGCTTTTCAAACAGATGCAAAGTTACATCTCATCCTAGGTGAGAAGGGGGACAGTTGTTATTGGCTGCCTCACGTTGCCACGTGAACATCAACATTGTTCAGATTTATTTGCCTCTCTTCAAAATTTCAAAATCCTGGCAAAACTTTCTCCTCGATTGGCTACTGTCATTAGCTACCCCATGGCATTCCTAATAACCCTGCCCCAGAGTACGTGAATGGTGGTGAAATGTTCACACATCTCAACCAGAGGGATAGGTTCACTGAGAGTGAAGCTAGATTATACATAGCTGAGGTCACGCTAGCTCTAGAACACTTGCATAACGTGAGTCACATCCAAGTAATGAGTTGCATTCAATGTGTTTCACGTCACATCTTGCATTGGGAGCAGGGGTGATGCAAAGTCATAACCTATTGGGGCCGGCCAATTTGACACAATTTATCAAAAAATGCTAGTAAAGGTTACTTGTATCTCGATGATTAGCGTTATGGATGAACAAGAAAATAAGCATGTGCAACACTCCATTTCTTGACGTATAACCGGACAAACAAACCAACAACAACCTAACATCTGGGAAAAATAAAATTTTCCCCAATGTCCCGACAAGCTGGCTCAAAAATTTCTCCAGATTTGAATTCTACGTCGAAAAATAGACCAGGAACTTATTTCTAGCATGCCCCTGTTATTAATAGGGAATAGTTTTTGGACGTTTTTTGGTATTGGTGTGTTCCATTGATTTCAGCGTTTTTTGTTGTGTTTGCTTCCTACTGGTTTGAAATCGTCATTTGGGCATGGTTTCACGGCATGTATGGACTGATCGCAGAAATGGTGGATACTTGTAGTGTGAGAGTAGGAGAGGTGATTTGGTGGAAAAAATTGTCGTCAGTGCTAGTAAAGTCCTCATTTGAGATCTTCAAAATCGATCAGAAACTCGAAGAAAATTTTTGTCACATTTTCATGCGAATGCTACGCATTCGCATGTATTTTTGGAGCCTGAATCGATTCTCGATCGAATAATGGCCCTTTTTCGCTTCCCCGAGGAGCTGTTCGTCAGTGGACTTCTATCCTAACATCTGAGAAGAAATGAGAATTTTACTCGATTTTCTAATGAGCTAGCCCAGAAATTCCTCTGGATTTGAATTCTACGTCAAAAACATATCATCTAAATCGCTGGTTTTCAGTTATGTCAGATTCGTTGTTTAATTAGACTGAGTACCGTACAACAAAGTTTTAATAAAAGTACATAGTAAACTCTGATTCCTGTGTGCTTACTTTCGATGGTGAGTGAATAATGAATATATTATTTTGAATTCAAATAATATACTATTCTTGTAATTCTGTTTTTTCAGCTCGGGATCATATACCGTGATATAAAGTTAGAAAACATTCTGCTTGACGCGACTGGACACATTGTTCTAACAGACTTCGGATTGAGCAAGGGATTCAAATACGACGCATTGGTGAGTCTACTGCCTGTGGTTTTATAATCCAGTATTGTTAGGGTCAGTTGGTAGTGGCGATTGTTATAGTAGTGGCGATTGGGGTTCCTCGACGAAACACATAGGAAAGCAATAGGAATTCCTAAATGGAAGTAAGGACAACTTTACTTTTTAGCTCTCCATTTAATTCTAATGCCTTGCCAAGTTTTTCGTGAAGGAGCCCCCTATTCGGGCGAGGTTATAGTGGTGACGTCACGACTAGTTGGGGTCTAAGAGACTAGTCTTGGATATAGCTCAACTTTCCGTCAATGCTTTTCCGACATCAGGTGGACTCATAGTATTCATTGATTGGTGACTGCTCCTACGTCAAAATTTGACGCGTTGTTATGTTTTGAAATCTAATATTATGATTATGATGCATAGCGACATTATTTGAAAACAGTCATTTTGACAGACACACACACACACACACACACACAAAAAAAAAA
>CAMPET010000200.1:87623-106942 GCA_946803715.1 Beroe ovata | reverse complement strand
ACACACACACACAACCTCATTTGAATCTCTGAGTTTCACTAAGATGCAGCGTTGAAGGTGAAGACAGACAGTTTTTTCTGCGTCTTCATCTAGTATCTCAATGAAGCGTGTGTGACGTGCGCTGACCTATTAGTAAATACCTCCGACATTCCTCAAATTCATTTCTAACTACTTTAATCCAGTTCCAACTTCCCCATCTATTTTCGCACCCGTATCCCCTTGATAAACGAAATCGCAAATAGAGATTCCCAATATCTGTGACTTCTATCAGGGGTTACATCACCGAATCCATTATTACATTCCATAACTTCATTAACATTATTCACCCGGCATCTGCTCAAACCGCACACAGAATTCCTCATTCCATAGCGGAGCCGCTGAATGTAACGTATTTCTATCTGCCTCAATGAAGCTCTGACTTCCCTGCCTGAGTATAAAACGCTTGATCGACAAAAGCCAAGTCGGCAAGTCACTTTTTGTAGCGGCAAAGTTTGTGCGCGGCACGCGCGGCTCATGCCAAGCGTAGGATTGTCAATATTTAGCCGCTTTCTGTAAAGAGAGTACTATACAGTAATCATCCACTAAATTGGAATTGAGCGGCGCGCGCGCGCACTTGCCACCCAGTCACATGTACGTATCCGTGAATCGCCGCTCAACGGCTCAGCTATTTCCCTATCAGTTAGATTTGCACAATCCATACAACTACCATTCTATAGTTAAACTATTAATTTCTAATTAGGCTAAGCTATTACGGTATGCGTTGTATAAACGAGAATTCTGCCCAAATATGGCTTCAGTTATATTCTCTCTTTTCTCATCACTCTCACACAACGACGATTGTACACCACCGCTCACCATGGACTCAAGTAAAGAGCAAACACCGTCATTTTGAAAGGAGAAACCATACCACCTATACGTAGACAACTCTCTTCAGGAACGGAAAACGTATTCTTTCTGTGGCACGATAGAGTACATGGCTCCTGAAGTGTTATCAGGGGGAAAGACTGGTCACGATATGGCAGTGGATTGGTGGAGTGTGGGTGTGCTGCTGTATGAACTGTGTACGGGGGCCAGCCCATTTACACTGGAGAACGAGAGCAACACTCAGTCAGATATTACCAGGTAGTCGTGAATCCTGTATTTTTTCCATGGCCGAAATTTTCATAATGTCCTATATGAATTCTTTCCACTTTTGGAGATTTCGTGGGCAGCATGAGTAACAAACTAACAAATAGAGTTGCCTTATCTCCTTCCCTCGCAGGCGAATACTGAATAACAATCCCTCTATCCCCCACTACTTCTCCCCTGCCATTCGATCCCTTCTCGCCGGGCTGCTCCAGAAAGACCCGAACAAGCGTCTTGGCAGTGGTCCAAGAGGGGCATCTGAAGTGAAAGGGCACACCTTCTTCAAAGTGAGTGGAGAAACGTCTTTCTAGTTTCTTGTGCTAAGGCAAGTTTTTGCACACCTACTACGCTAGTTTTAAAGCAGCCATGGACCTATAGATTAATAGATTTCCTTCTAATTTCCGATTTACTAGTGAATACGAATCTCCCTCTCAGGACGTTAATTGGGACGATGTGCTGAATAAGCGAGTCCCGTCGCCGTTCAAACCCCGGGTCCGGGACGAGATGGACGTTGGTAACTTTGCAGAGGAATTTACCAACATGGCACCAGTAGATTCGCCCGCATTCCCGCCACAGAGTGCCAAGAGACAGGCACAGATATTTCGTGTGAGTGTCGATATGGCAATGCATGACTTGCACAGTTTCCTACTCTGCGTAAATTGTCGATATTGAGTGAATGTTCATAATTGAGTAATTAAGTTTCACTCCCCCAGGGATTTTCGTTTGTCGCACCCTCAGTCCTGTTTAATGCTGAGATATTCGCGGACAGTGCGGCTGAGCTGTGTGGTGCACGACCAAAACCCAGCAACTACCACCTAAATAACGTATGTATCACTTTTCGTGTGCCCAATGTCACTGTGTTCCTCATGACTCATGCCACTGTATGTTATGTGTTAAATGACACTGTGTGCATCATGTCACTGCGCCTTATGTGATAAATGTCACTGTACCCTATGTCACTGTGCGCTTTGTGGTGCGGAAGAGAATGTTTCACTTTCTGTGTGATGAATTGGCTGTTAACCGTCAGGTTCAGAACTCAGTTTTTCTACGGAATTACACGGTTAATAAGACGGTTGTTGGGCGTGGTTCATTCAGCACGGTGTGCACGTGTGTTCACAAGGAAACCGGTGTAGAATACGCTGTCAAGATCGTTAGTAACCGCACCCATCCCCAGGTACCTTTCATGAACAATGACTCCTCATCCTTTATTCAATGAAATCGGTGATTCTGACAATTAATTGACCTCGGTGGTTCATGTATTATACTATACCCTGTCATGAACTTCAGAGAGAGGTTCAGATACTGCGGTTATGTCAAGGTCATCCTAACATTGTCAAATTGGTAGACGTTCAAAAAGACGAGGTAGGTAAAGAGCAGTGTCAAGTTTTCAAAAGAGGATCAAAACACAGCAAATTCCGGATTCTGTCATTTTATGAAAACAGCAAAAAAACGTTTCTCCACGACGTGTATCTGGTATAATCACGTGTTTCACCACGTCATACTAACGTTCATCACGTGTCGCAGCTGCACACGTACATCATCATGGAGCTGGTTCGAGGGGGAGAACTTCTCGACAGGATACGGTTCAAGAAGATTTTCAGTGAGATGGAGGCTGTCCGGATTATGAGACAGCTCATTTCTGCTCTCAGCTTCCTTCACACGAGGTACGTAGTACGATCTACAGTTTGTGGTAACTTAACTGGACGCAATGACACTCCCCAATTCACTCAGTCATATTCAGTCGTATGATCTCGACAATATGCATGTAATCTGTATTGAACAGTTTTCAGACTAAAGTATAGTCAAATGATCCTGAGCTGCAGCTGCGTATAGTTTGAGGTTTGAGAGACAGTGTTGTCACCGGTGCTCATTCGTTGACTTCCGTATTATCGTCGAAAAACTCGACTTGTTCGTCCTGAGCAACGTTGTTATTCCTGAACGTCACCCCCGATACAGTCTTCTTCCACTTAGATTCCACGTCCACCCGGCTCTCCGAGTTCCCGTCACGGCGCTGTCCGTAACGACCCCTCCGTCCCCGTTCATATCTACTCCGTTCCTGGGCCTCCTGTTGTCTTCCTCCCTTCTTCTGTCCACCTCTGTTATCCTTCCCTCCTCCTCCTCTACCCCCAGCAACTTCTCTCCCCTTATTTCCATGATCCCCGTTTTCTTTCGCCTCATTTTCCACTTCTTTTCCTTGTATCGATACCAGATCGACCTTCTTCTCGGCCGATCTACTGAAAATCTGGAGTGTATGTTTCCTGACTTCAGCATTCATTACAATCAGCGAGAAGAAGACGAGGGGACCTTGAGATGCATTCAGAACGGCGAATAGGATCTCAGATCTGATTGCCGCTATCCACGGACCCACCACTGTCAACATCATGACGGCAAACACGAGCGTCATTCGTCGGTGCAGAGACTTCGTCTCCAGTTTCTGTATAGTTTGGATCACTTTGAGGAGGGTGTGATAGTTGTACGCTGTCAGGGTGTAGAGAGGGGTGAGGAATCCTATCCATTTCCAGGGAGAATTGACCCAGCATGTAGTGGACTTGTTGAAATCCCCTACGTAGGATGTGTCATATTTCCCTATCCGGTCATTGAAAATCCAGGAGCCGATAGCTGTGGCGAGGGAAAATACACTCGGTCCCAGCCAGCAGGCCATGCTCCATTTCACCATGGAATGCAGTTTGACAAGCCGGGGATTGGTTGCCGTTGTGATTTGTCGTAGACTCCACGCTATGCAGCCTATCCAGCTGGCACTACACAGCGTGAAGTGCTGGAGAAACACCACGAGGACCACGCACCACGAGTTGCACGCCATGGTGGGGTTACCCTTGTCATCCACGGCGGTGTTGGGGAGGTGTGCTACTGCGGTGTATGTGAGCGTGTCAGAGATCAGGGACAGACACAGGTGGAGCTGCAGCTGGGTGAGACGGGATCTGCGGAGCTCCTTGAACGGGAGTATCAGGAAGAAGGGAGAAGAGAGGAGGATCGTGTTGACTGTGATGATCGCTCGCCATACCTTCATCGCGGCTTCCTGTAGCTCGTTATTAGGGTGCACCAAATCTGGGGAGTGGGGTTGTTATTAGCTCTGGGTGTGACTTGACTGGGAACACGTCATACTGGTTAATGCCATCGGAATGCCCTTACCTGTCATAATAATGAACTTTTGACAGTTTCACAAGGACACGTCAACTGCAGCAGAGCTATGACAAAGGAACAAATTATCCTCTTATACTTATAGAATAGTGAGTGTGGTAAAGCCGTTATTCACAGTCTCCCACTATTATATGGTAATACCTACCCCATAAACGCCTGTCACTGGTTACGTGATTATGGATTCGTATGTTATCCATTTGTGCTAATGTTCGCAAGATTGTGGACTCTAATCGGTAAAGGACTACTGAGACTATAAATGGTGTCATTATCTCTATTTCATGATTGTGGCCTAAAATCACCTCACACACGCGCTTCCTGACAGAAGTCAAAGCCTCAGATATCGAATAGCACTAAATATTTGCATATGATCACAAAACCACATGCCTACCTGAGCCCAAACTCGACGTTGTGGGCAGATAAATGGTCCTTTTTATAGAATCCAAGGAATGAGTTTATCAGAACAAACACTCGGTTCAATAATAAGCGAGTGATAAGCTTAACTACGTGCTTCTCCGTCTGTTTTCTTCAGTATAACGTTCACTGACTGAATTGAACTGGAATCGGACTGAGGATCCACTGCTAACTACCTGTACTAAAAATAGTATATATATAATATACTATATATATAATATACTATCATACTATTTAAGTCAATCCAACAACTAGAAATTGTGCTCTTGACTTATACGGTCAAAGTACGCGCATGGATGCCTCTGATTGCAATTCCGTTTATAGTTTATACATATCTAAATAGAACAAATGACATATGATATACATTGAGCTTTAGTTTATCAGTTAATATGAGGGGGTAACGCACCACATCACACACCACATCACGCACTAATCTACACTTAACGTGAGTGTGATTATCACACTTATCACGTCACACATCTCATCAATCAACTATAAATCGATGCCGAGAACACCACATATGAGACTAGCAGGCTGCAGCAGTTAAACTAGGGTGCATATTACATATTCTCCTATCTTCAGATGTCAAGACTAATGATAGATCACAATGCAACTTGGTTTAAAGATGTAATTACGTAAATTGCCGTAAACTGTTATCGATTGCATTTATATTTTGGATCATATAGCGTACGCTGATCCACACAAAATGACGATAAACCAGTGGCAATTATAGGACGCCGTCTTATAGATGCGAGGGGGTTTTAGTATGATTCATTATATCGGGAATGAGAAAGAGCCGACTGCTCTCACTCCAAACACAACGGAGGAGAGAGGGGCCTCAGAATGAGAAGATTAGAGAGCGAGAGAGTGTGAAAATGTCGGGAAGCGCGTGGGCTCAGTGCTGTATGTACAAAATATTAGCTCCAAAATTATAGGAGTGAACTGCATATGAGTAAATCTGTCTTGAGTCCTTGTTCTTACTGCACAAATATATATGAATACGGCTTATGGAATATGTAAGGGAATGCATAGATAATTCTCACCTTCATAACGAGTTCTCGGCATTATTAAGTCAGCATTTGTTCACTATTATAGATATCTAGATGGTTAGCCGTTAGAGGGCGCACTCACAAGCATATATTTATTGTTCATCAAGACGTAGAATGCAGAATCTGCATTGCACATTCACTATTTAGTGAGGGTATGGGTCAGTGACGTCACGTGATTATGATCCCCGTTTTTCTCACAGATGTATCGTGCACCGGGACCTGAAACCGGAAAACATACTCTTCACGGACGAATCGGACGCTGCGGATGTGAAGCTCGTCGACTTCGGGTTCGCTCGTGTTTTCTCCGACTTGCAACCTCTAAAAACGCCGTGTTTCACCCTTACATACGCAGCACCTGAGGTACGAAAATACTCACGCATACTATAACTGAAACTCACGCGTTACGACACTCACGCGTTACGACACTCACGCGCTATCAGTAGGTATTCAGTATCACACACGCGCATATATCACGCACACGCCATGTCACGCGCTATATCAATCGCGTGCTGCCACTACATGTGATGCGTGACGCATCTATAAATATCGTTATACTGTTATACTCCTGCAGGTGTTACGGAACGTGCAACATCACAACACTCCCGCTGCTAACAGCGCAGCTGCTGTGTTCAACAACGAATACGGGGACAGCTGTGACGTGTGGAGTCTTGGTGTGATATTGGTGAGTGAAATGCGTGATTGTCCATTGCGAGCGCATCACGGTTTGTGATAAAGTGTCTCGCCGTGCGTGATAATTAAGGTAGTTGTCTGAAAAACCTGATAGATGGTTCTGTTATGTTATATACTGAGGGTTAAGATATCAACGTGAGGTGATCAAAAACCAACTGCACACCGCTCATGCATTGTCACACGGGTGTGTAATGCAAATCCCCACAGCTGCGGAGACCAAAATCTCCATATCATATTGAGATAATATTGTGGCGTGCGTGTATGAGTCACTGCATGTGGGGAGAGTGATGAATCCCCCTACCCCTATTATTGGTTCCATTATTAGACCTGTGAAATATTCATGAGAATCATGTGACTCATGACTTGGAGTTGTAAAGCATGATCTTAGCCATCCTAGGTGTTCGATAGTAGATCATTGCCCAGATAGTAGTTATGCCGTGTAATGTGTATGTTCATTCGGGGAGTGTATAGTGCATTGTGTAATGTGTATCCTTGCTGCGAACCACGCCCAAATAAGGATTCCAAACCTGTGGGAAGCAAAACCTGAGAGAAACGTGGGTTTAATTGGCATAAGGCATCGCATTTTCCTTATCAGGGAATGGGGAGATTTAGCTATATAACTTAGTGATATTTCAGTACATCATGCTGAGTGGCCGGGTCCCGTTCCAAGGCTCTCAGACGGACGGCTCCATGATGGCGGTTATCAAGCAGATCAAGGGAGGTGAACTCGACTTTACGGGGGAGGAGTGGCTGAATGTCTCCTCCTCTGCCAAGGAACTGATAAAGGGACTGCTGACGGTGGACGCGAGTAAGAGATTGTCACTGGACCAGGTTAAGACAGCCGAGTGGATTATGTCAGCGGATGTACCGAGTACACCTCTCATGACACCAGGTGTGTGTGTGTGTGTGTGTGTGTGTGTGTGTGTGTGTGTGTGTGTGTGTGNTGTGTGAGAGAGAGAGAGAGAGTGTGTACAGTGTATGTGTAACTCATAAGTGTGTTTCTCTTTGTGCTTGTTTGTGTGTGTTGCCAGCCAAGACGTAATGTATGTCATATACTCCGATTATTTAACCGTGAAAAAACTTAATCTAATGTTGTCAGGTTATCTCAAGGGGCAGAACGTGGCAAACACGGTGAAGCACGCAGTTGACACCACTTTCGACGCGTACAGGACGGAGTTCCCCCTGGCAGACGTTTCAGAAGCCCCCATCGCGAAGCGGAGAAAACTGAAGAAAGACAGTTCAAAAGACGGGAGCTCTTCTACCGAAGGTGAATTTTGTTGTGTATGAGTTTCACCTCATCAACCATCATATGTGATTATGTTCCGATAAGTTGACAGTGACCAGCGATCACCCTGAACATGATATAGAGCTGTGTATATTTAGTGCTGACGACATATTCCGCCCAGGTGACTCGACCACGCCCCAGCCAGTCATCACACTATCGGCGATATCAGCGGTATTATCGGACATACCACCTGCTGAACCGTCACCGGTCAAACACTGGACACCAGGTACGTTTCCCGTCAGATAATCTGGGTTTTTCCAGGATTAATTTAGTGTAGAATAGACCGTTTTCCCCAAAATTCTGTATCATATCTTCCTCCAAAAACCTAATTTGAGATTGTAAGCGGTTCTCTTTGATTATGTGATGAGAGGACGTTCTATTCCTCCTATAACCCTCTGTTTGTCTTTCTTCTTGACGTGTAATGATCATCCCGATCTAGGAGCTCCGCCGTCCCATCAGTTTAACGGTTTCGACTTTCCTTCGTCTCCCGTGCATAAAACACGCAACAAGGACAAGCCTTGAGACAGTTTGCGTATCTCCCCTTCTGTTGTCAAGGTGATACGTGCAGTGATCACGTGTTCTCTCCTACACGTGCACTGTACATGGATACTCGTGCACGTGTGATGGATACGCATGCCGCGTGCACGTGTGACGTATACGCATGCACAGTGCGATGGAGGTTGATGCGCTTGGAGACCCGTTCCCCATAAGACAAGCTTTCAATATTAGTTCCTGTCTGGAGGATGAAGACGTTGACCCTGAGGATCGATTGAGGACTTCCCTTCTTTCGTTCAGTACAGAAGTTCATTCTTTGCGATGCTGGGTTCATTTCGGTTCCTAATGACCTCTTATAGAATCTGATTCTGCTCTTTGAGCAGGTCTCAAAAGGACGGTGATCCTATCCCATTTTATATCTTCAAAATGTATCAGCCTGTGCTTATAGGGAACTGTAGTAGAAAATGTAGTACCTTAGGGAACTGTAACAGAAAATGCATTGTTATTGGAGCTATGTGCGCTGCATAGTGCAGTTCTATCATAGTCAGATTTATCAATTTTGGTCTCATAGAATAATCATACAGTCATGAAAACTCAAATTCGGATTAACAAATATATCAGAATTGAGTTTAGCGATTTTCTTACTTTTTGCTACATTTTTATACATTTTATACTGCATGTTAAATGTCCAAAATGTACATTAATGAGCTGATGTTATAGCAGGGGTCGTTAAAAGCTGCGAAATTTGCGATGATAATTAATATCCGCTGATTAACGGATAGCCTCTGTAATTAGAAATGCTACGAAAACATAATTAGCAACAAACATTAGTGATGCTGTTCATTGAACAGGCTTGATTCAAGAAGATTATGAGTCCACTTTGTTGGCTGCTTCAGTATTGCTCTATTTTTAATCGGAACCACGTTACTCAAAACACAAATTTTGTTTAATAAATGCATTTATAAAATGAACTCAGTTTTACAGTTGGATCTTGAAAACATGTCTCTACTTACTTTTATATCAACCGCAGGTTGAGTGTTGCTAAATCCATGGAGAAAGTGGGGACTATCTTTCTTCCTTTATGGATCACAAGTCCTCATTTATAGAATTTACTCCGCCAAACTTTATTTATCATACAATAATTGTATGATGTCAAGGCTAAACCATAGAAAATCTCTGAAAAGTAATGACCAAAAACATGACTTCACGATCAAAACACGATCATAGTTTTTTTGCACACCGCATATTCACTTCATAGCTCATACTAGGGGTATGGTTTGAATGATCATATGATCATCTGACATTTGTTCGGTCCTGATACTGTACTGTCCACCTTCATACGAACTATCTCACCTGAAACGAAGATCAGTCGTAGTGCTACTATCAAACAATTAACTGAATTTAGGTGTTCACTTAGGTATTCACTTAGGTAGTCACTTAGGTAGGTACTGGTAGGTATTCAGTTAGGTAGTCACATAGCTCACACTCTCTCATAGGGTAAGCAGGAACCACTCATCTTACCGTTCTGCACTGCATATACTAAGGGTCCAATTTCATCCACCGCCACTTTGATCGTGTCCTCCCTCCTCTTCTTCCCCCTCCCTCTCCTGCAATCCTGAGAGCCCCCTCTCCTGCCCTCCTGGTACCCCTCTATTCTGTACGATGGAGGGGGCAATGTCCAACTGTTGTTATAGTAACGGTCAGGTTCACTCACTGGGGCAGACTTAGGCCGTCTCTTCGGTTTGGTGGGCTGGTATAGTGTGTCTGGACTCACCTACGGTTACGGTTAGATTGGAAGCACATGTCCGAACAAGTACCATCATCGATATTAATCAATGATGAGGAAAAATTAAAATGGGAGTTGAATGATATGAGTCAGTTATTATATGAATTATAATTATATGAATTACTTAGAATATTATATGAATTACTTAGAAACTTGTATTGGAATTGGATGAGGCCATATTCTAGTGGCTTACATTAGGAATCGCGAATCTCTGCCGTTTGATAGAGGTTTGCTTGGCTGAGTTGTATTTCTTGATGAGACTCTCAGATTTGGGTCGAGCTAGACTACTCGGCGCCGAATAGGTCTTTTCAACGATCGTCTTCGACTTCTCTTTCAACCTCTTCATGCGTTGTCTCGCGTGTTCTGGGGAATGTGGATTTTGTTATAGTGAGCCCCTTGGAGCGGGGAGAGGCGGACTCGCTCCCATCCCTAAGTTTCACAGCAGTTCCTCTCCAACTTCCTGATGGCCCTTAATAACTCCGCTCATCTCTTAGTAGAGATCCCCTCCAACGCTAATTTAACCCTCCTCTAAATGTACTTCTAAAAACTCCTCTCTAAGTCTAAGTAGAACCACCCCAGACTCAGAGGACTCACGATAGTAACAGGGTGGGAGTAGTTTCACTTTCCCTCCACTCTTCCCATCCACCTCCACATCACATGAAGACTCCTGCACTCCCTCGTCTTGGGGAGATGGCATGGTGGTGCCATCACTCGTGTCACATGCCACTCTTTTCACCTCACAGGCCGGAACAGGACCTGTACGTGTATTAGAGTTGTTTCAATAGGGGCAGTTGATGGAGGAGCTCAAATGTTTTCATTAAAAACAAATGAGCTTCAGCTTGACTGCCCTTGAAAAAGATTAGTGATGAAAAATTATTAACAGGTAAGGAAAAGTATCTCAGTTGTAAATTTTACCTGGTATCGCTGTCCACCCGCAGTTACAGCGATGTGCACACCCGCACTTCACGAGCACCTGATCCCGGAATCTTACATGTTTCTCTCCCACGTGTTGTCGCCGTGACACCTGATTCCCCACGTGGTTCCCACTGCGCCGCGCATCAGGTGATGCTGATCGCGCGCGTTGTCTCCCACCTGGGTCCCTAGCAACAGTTACCACCTGCTTGTTGTGAGCTGGTCTGGTGCTCGGCTGGTGGGGTGACTTGATCATGGCAGGGCTTGTGCTGGCTGGAGCTTGGTGTATGGCACAGCTTCCTGGCGGTTTAATTGGGGTCAGCATCTTCCATTCTTCCGTCACAAGTACCACATCAATATGAATAAAGGAGCAGATTTCAGGAGATACCAGTATTCAATATTGTGGCATCATCTTCACTGACTCATAGTCATAGCTAAGTTATGAGGCAGTGAAGACAATGTTCAGGCTATGACACTACCTGCACAGGCAGTATGAGAGGTACAATCACCGCCGCTCCTGTACTCCACTTTGCTGTACCTAAAAAGTTTAAGTTTGAAGCTGGTGTCAACACCGGTATCTAGAGAGAGAACATATGGTGTCAGCAGTGGTGACACCATATTATGGTGTCAGCAGTGGTGGTGGGATAGTGTCATCGACAAAATAGATGTTAGATTATGTCTTGGTGTCAGAGTATAGATTACCTCTGGTTGTCAGAGTCACGTGATATCTGATTATCAGCGTTGATTACACCGTTCATGACACCCTGATGATAAACGAAGAATCACATGTTTGGCATCTTGCCCGATTAGGTTTTTCCTTTGATTTCATTTGTTAACGGAAGCAATAAGATGGATCAAAGAACTCTCTCAACAAGACACTCATCGGAAAAGTGGCTGCAAAAGTACATTAACCTGTTGGTAGAGATCTATCACTGTTCGACACTCATCCAGCTTGGATACCTCAAATGCAGAGGGCTTTACCAATCGATGATTGCTGCGAGATTAGAGTTATGTAATTCAGGCGCAAGATTGCAAGGCATCAGCTGTCTCAGCTATGCAGTTCCTGACAGCACTTCAAACCCAACGTTCTTCGCATCAGATAATGGGTAACCGTGATTTACTTGAACATGCTATTTGTAATTAGATTCAACACTCGGTACATATCAAGTTCAGAACCAGATAATGAGATGATGGCCGGGTGAAGAAGCGTATGGAATTGACCCGAAGTCTATTATAACCTGCATTTTCCGGGGTGATCACAGGTCACGTGACCGCTCTCCTCCGTTGCCTGGTGACAGAGCAGTGTCCTCGGTGAGGGCTCTGTGGGATTCTCCGGGTACAGGGTCTTCACCTCGCTGAGTGTGTGGAGTAAGAAGAGTTTTGTGCGATGTGCAGGTTTCAAAATGCAAAGACCACTTCTTATTGACTGGGTTGAATTTGGGAGGTATGGTATGACGTATTGGTCATAAGTCAGTGTATTCGTCACACTTACGCTATATCGTCTTTGGCCTGCTGACCATACTTCTTTATGATGGTTATTTTAGGAGCAGGTTTAACAAAGGTTTCATAGTTTCCCCTCCACACATCAACAGTTGTCGACCGTTTCTTCTCATCATACCCCTGTTGAATACATGTATAATGATTCCGATCTGAATAAGTCGATTTTATCCTGGATAGGGAGTCTCAGCATCAGATTAGCGATCATAGCATTAAGCATAGACCCTATGAGCATTAAGCATCACCAGGAATAATTATGTTTATCTGTCTTTACCATCTTATCATATAACAGAAGTTCTGGGATGGCCCAGAAGATAATCCTTTTGATGCAGGATGCAATCAATGTAATATGCAATTGCTTACCTGTTTGAGACCGAGGTTCTTCAGAAGAAGTGCCAAGTTGTCCGGGTTTTTTCCCGCAAAAGGATTATCAAACCACATAGAGACAGGGTTTACAGTTTATACCATCACAAGGTAATTAGATTGAAAATCAGACTAAGCCAACATGTTAATTCGAGAAAAGTGCAACTGACTAACATGCAAACAATGAAGTTATATTTCAATTTTGTGTGTGTGTGTGTGTTTGTATTATCATAGCCACAACTCTATTAACAACTGTATTGGTTCACATGTAAAACTTGCGTTGACACAGCTTATTGGACTACAGCGTTTAGCTGATCGTTGTGAAAAAAGCAACTTCGTCGCATAAGCTCGCTCGCATAAAGTCATACTCATATTCATTTGAACATGAAAATTACAGATGATATGATGCATAATCAATGAAGTATTTGACCTGCATTATTTCATTGAAGTTGATGCAATATGTCATCAATCAATGGATAATGTTTATAATAGGTCAGTAACTTATTGGGAAGGAATGATATGCATGCAGTACACGACTCATCCCACACATTTCCTATCTCTCATAGTCATTCCCCTCAGCTGAACACTACTCGCAAGTTCAAGACTCCGGAATTTCTCAAGCTCGCTTAGGATCATGTTCCATATCAAACTTCCCGACCACTATACTTTCATTCAGTCCCCGATCATTATCATATAGGTACTCGCTACTCTCATTTAGTCATAGATACACCTGTACGAATACTCAACGTATGTACAACTACAAGCTCTCAAACATGAAAAAAGTTCAAACTCATGCAAACACCGTCCATCACATGTGGGTATAGCTCAGACTGACAGTGACACATTTCATTGTCATAATCACCTCTGTTAACTAAGTATAGCAAGACACACACATACAATTTACATTGTTTATGTTATAGCTTTATAGTAACAGTTCACACACTCTGTTTAATATACACATGGAACATAGCACGGATGTATATGTGTATTGTATTCAGTCTCCAAGATCCTTAGCTTAGCTATAGCCTAGCTGAGCGCGCGCCAGCTTCTCATGTCTTATAGAGACAATTATCGCAGCGATCCTCCAAATTTGAGATTCACATGTTTGCTGTTATTGTTTAGGGTTGGAGCTATAATAGAGCCTGTGTAGTGTGTATTTAATTCTTAATTCAGCACGCTTCTTCATGTCACCAACACTCTTGAGGATGCACTAGCATTGGAACAGATGTGTGAAATTTCATGTGATCTGAAAGTCATGAACAGATACTGTGATGCTCCTCAGTCCTCAGTTGTATAGTCCTTTGCAATGCTCTGGAGTGTTGTATAGTTCTTATTGCTATCCGTACAGATAACAGAGGATTCCTCTATAAATAATTTGCTTATTATACTTGAGCTTGCTTCGCATTTTTGCTTTGATCTTCGGCCTGATTGTTTTTTGTTTCCAATCACACTTGACTCGACTGTGGAACATGCATTTGAGAAGAGCTATTTGTGTTGATGAGATGCAGGTTGTATTAACTCAGATCACATCTCAAGTAAGTTCTAGTTTCTAAGTGTTTGACCTCCTGTTAAGCTACATGTTTTAACAAGTGTTTTTGTTCAGCTTACTATCATCAGTCATTATGTGATGCAGTTATAAACTCACATTGTGCTTATATAATCACACCCTGTCAATGCATTTTAAATGCTTATCATGACCTTTATTATTTGTCTGCTATTATATTTCGTTAATCGATTTCGAAGTTTATCACTTCAATACATAGGAATTTCATCTTATTCTGTGATTGATATTCTCACCATTTTTAGCTCATATTTGATCATGATGATGAAGTATGACTGAGAAACTCCGGGGAATAAAGGCTTTTATCGGTCTGAGAATTCGTACTAAGAAGAAGAGTCCAGTTGATCAGGAAACTGCACCCCTCGGCCTCCCTGATCCTCATCTCGGGAAGTGCAAAGGTGTGAGGGTAGTAGAGCATAGAATCATCTTTACATGAAATGTTTTGACTCATTACCTACATTCATGTGAGATGATCAGTTTGAGAACTAATTGATACCCTTATTGGCTGATCAGATAATGAATATAAATAGAAATTCGTAGGTGATCAACCATTATTCACAGATGAAATCACCATTCCTGATGCAAATGAGGATGGACTTCTGAGTGCTATGAGAAACTCCAAACGACGAAAGCCTAAAGAGAAGGTGATCTACAATCAATTTAACTCATCCATCTTTTTACTTGAGGTTCAATTGTCTCCATGATATTGTACAGGGAACTCCAGCTGCTGAAGATTTTAATGGAAAGAATGAAGTTGATGTTGGGTGCTTGAGAGAGAAAGATGATACGCTGCTGCATGATTATGAGGTGCAGTTACTACCCCCCCTCTCTCTGAGAATGTAACTAGAAGTTAGATCAGAGCTTAAACAGAATCTCTCTGAGGTGCAATCATCCTGCGATACACATCATAATTTCAACATATTTTTGCTGAAAACGTGCGTTCAAGCCCGTCTATACTCGCAGGAAACTATCTTATCAGCTATAAAGATGCAGGACTATGATGCACTGATGGACTTCATTGACAATGACGAGATTGATGTCAATGTGCTCACATCAGAGGTTTCTAATTCAAACCACATTTCATGGTGTCCCAATTTCCAAACACTCACCATACTTTGAATGAATTTCCAAGTGGATGCCATGTGAAAACGAAAAAGTGAATCGCCCACTGCTATGTAGCACATATTCTTTCCCTAGGGAAAGCGTTATTTACATGAGTGTGTGGTGTATGATGATCATGACGCCTGTGAGATACTTCTTGATGCCGGAGGTGATATTGATGCTCAGGATACCCATGGCTGGACAGCTCTTCACTTTGCTGCTGCTTTCAACCTCACTGAAATGACACAATTACTCCTTGATAGAGGAGCAGACACAACCAAAGTCACAGATGAAGGTTCCATTGATATGATTGTAAACATTGATACATTAAAATGCATGATAGGCCGCATGAATATTGCTTGTCCCATAGAATTTCTGATGCATTATTGAATATTAGTAATATCATTATGCTATTACGTCAGCTCTGCATAATTACACAGGAAAATTGGCGTCAGAGTACTCTGAAGATCCTCATTTGGTCCAGAAGATAAATGTGGCAAGTAAAAGGAGAGCATTGAAGTCAGTTGCCTCTCAAATATGAGAAGCGATCCCCCTTCATGTAATCAATTCAATATCACGGCTTATGTGACTGTGCTGGACAATCTGACTCAGAATATAAGTCAAGAAATTACCGTAGTTAAATTCACAGTGATGACATATTGTTTATCTGGAGTTGTTATAATTTCATCCTATTCAGATTGTTAATTTCTATATATTTCAGACAAGTCTCCCTATCAACGAATAGCTTAATTGTACACTTCAGTCAGACAATCAAATCTGAATACATGAAGTAGCAACTATATTGTGCTCACTATCTGCTATCTGTCATCTTTATCAATGATGAATAGTTCAATTGATTTTTCCCAACCTCAACTACCCCTCCAATGTTCCAACGATTGCAAAACAGTTGCTCCATTTGTTTTTTGCGTTGAAATCTTCTTTGGTAGTAATCCTTCGACGTCAATTCACTCTTTGCATAAGCTCTCTTGTTGAAAACTTGGAATTGGGGACAATACACCACCTTCTTTCCGGCTGCTTTCAATCTCATGAAGATGTCTTTATGTTCTCCAACTTTCAACTCCTTGCTCCATCCTCCTATTTCCCTCATATCGTGTGTCCGAGCCAAGAATATGTTGCTCGTTAAGTCACAATCAACACACTGTGGGAATCCAGGCACAGTCAAATTAGCTTCCATGCAGGAACCTTTGTAAAGCTTTAGAATTTGAACCTTGTTAGGACCGTAATCATTCAATCTTAAAAATCCGCTAAAGTCTTGGTTACCGCTGTACGTTCCGCCAACAGCAGTTGCATCTGTTGTCTCTAGAATGTGTAGAGCCACTTCAAGTGATGTCTGCTCATTGAATAGATTATCATCATCAACGAACAGGGTATACTTTGTCTTCACTAAGGAAAGTGCTAGATTTCTCCCTTGGGAAATACCAAGATCCTCATCATCAGATATATGATACTGCAATCGAGGAAACATGGTCATGTTCCCCATCACCTCATCCCCATGCCCCTCAGGTCCATCATCAACAGTGATGATTGGCATATCATACCCGAGATTCTCTCTTATGGACCTGGCCATTCGTAGTACCAGGAGAGGTCTCCTGGTAGTCTTTGTAACCACTGTAACACAATCTGATGCATTTAAGCATTCTTCCCCATCTGTTATCACTGTTTTTATTGGTCCGTGACGCTCATTCAAATGACAAAGCTCGCCTGTACAATTTTGATCATGTACTGGTAACGGTGAATTAGGTATTATGAGTGCCATCCGATCAATACGAAAAGAATTTTCATCGACAGCCTCAATTCGAAGTTCCTGTTTGTCAGTACAGTCAGACAAATGCATTACACTCCCATTTTTAGGTATCCCAATTATGTCTTTTCTCTTCCTTGGCGAATAAGTAGCGTTCACACATTTCTTGACACCAGTTACAGGGTCAGTTATTTGGATATAACTATCAAATCCATCGTCAACACTGAACAAGATAGATTGGTGTTGGCCACACTTCTGCAATGTTAATTTGCTCTGTTTGGTGGTGACACATAACAACTCATCTGGATCAATACCCTGATGTTTGATCAGGACCCCTTCAATCGATAGGTGGAATGAATGATCATTGCGATTAGGATTACAGAATGCTAATATCAGTTCGTTATACTTTGATGAAGACCAGCATAAACCGCCATATATCAGTCTTATTTGAATCAATTTTTGATCCTGGTTCATCCATTTCTTGTTATTGATGACATCTGAAGGTTCATCTGTACGATTGCTTATGAAACACAGCAATCGATTCCAAATGTCAAGAAACCAAATCATGAGAAAGCAGAAAACGATGAATATTATACGTTTCAGTCTCCTTCTTGGGCAGGTCATCTTGAAATCATTCATCCAGTCAAATATGTTCAAGTTAGTATATGCTCGGGCTGCTATAATTGTATTTTGCCATTGAAACTTGCATGGAAAAGACAACATTCGATTCATGATGGTGTGAAAAAGATTTCAAACTGTATAAGAAAAGGTATCAAGAGTTCAATAATGTCCTTGGCTGTACAAAAGTACAAACTCCGTCATTGTTAACTGTAAAATAACATAATGATAAACAAGACATTTCCATCCAATATCATAGAAATTAACACTTAACACTTTCTGCATTTCAGAATTCAAAGAGAAAAAACAAATTCTGGAACACAGAGCTCCTATCTAGGAACTAAAATAAAGATTCAAGCTAACAATGCAATAATAATATTCGCTATTATTATACCTAGGTCCTAGGTATATCTATCGAATGGGAAGTTAATTACAAACTCTGTACAAAGAGGAAATGAAAAGTGACTAAGTCTAATGCTATTGCTATCACTGATAATCAAATAAATATGATTTTGTCATGTAATAATTTGTGGCCATTAACCTAAATATTCGCTATTATAATACGTAAGCACGCGTCATAATTTATTGCGGATTTTAGCTACAGAAACAACCACTGTAATTACGTGCGTGGTTCATGGCCAATACCTTGCTCGATTTTTCTTTTGTCTTAATATGGTTCCAAAAGCTCACAAGTTTTCAGTTTAATCTGATGAGCACCGCAGGATCAGCTGCATTCAAAGTTCAAACCCGATCATCTGCAAAACTCACTTTCTTCTCGACAATATCTTTCTCCCTTTCATTTATGTGCTTCTCAATTATAACTTCATCCATTGTTGCATTCTTGTTGGCAATTACGTCACCTTCGATGAGACCATCCCGCATTTTAGCTTTCATTGACATCATTCTTCTCAGTCTTTTTGCAATGGCCACTGTACTTAGCCTGCGAGGTGGAGTAGATATGAATGCCAAGGTGTTCATTGTCCATTGTTACCCAGTTACCACGATATAATTGAAAAATGTTGGACTGAATTGT
Source organism: Beroe ovata (assembly GCA_946803715.1). NCBI lineage: Eukaryota > Metazoa > Ctenophora > Nuda > Beroida > Beroidae > Beroe > Beroe ovata. Next base: position 88,095 of record CAMPET010000200.1, on the reverse strand, counting down.
AAAAATAGATCTATTTTTGGTTGATTTGTGAATACATAAATCCATTCATTCAAAAAAAGAAGCGCGTATCAAAAAAAAGTGGATTGTTTTTGATGCAAATGTACTAAAATGTAGATATATTACCTTTCTCTGAAACTCCTCCTATCCATGTATCCATCCACTTGTTGAGTTTCCTCCTCAGTCATTTCAAACCTATCTCGGCGTTTCCATGAGATACTTTCTCTGAGCTTTCTCCTCGCATGTGACATTGAGCTGCTTGCTCTGTCCCGTGCTGTATTTGCTCTTTCCCGAACCTTCTTTTCGGTCTGAAATGTTCAGATATGTTCAGAGTCAGATGACGGGTGATCATGCATATACCACTGCCTTGTTTGGTACCTTGTGTATGATAAATTTTCAGAGGCAATTGATACAATATGCATATGCATTATGCAATAACACAGGCAGTAGTCACACACACACACACACACACACA
>CAMPET010000200.1:67205-87617 GCA_946803715.1 Beroe ovata | reverse complement strand
CACACACACACACACACACACAGCCGCTTGAACACACTCACTTTAGGGCATAGGAAGCAGCACCACATGTAGTGACAGCACTTTCCTAGGAGACCCATCGTTTTGAGCACTTTCAGTACCAGAAATGTGCCACCAATGGTGCCGCCCACCTCCAGCAGCAGCACAATGACTTCCTGGAGACGTAGGTTTGTGGACTCTGGTACGAGAATATTACCGATGATCATTACAATCGACTGAATCTATGTCTATGAGTCTAGATGATGAGGAGAATTAGTCGAGTTTTACTCACTTGTACATTGTCAATGCCATTGAACCACTCAAAGGGGTTGGCATACTTGAGCCAAGAACTCAAATTGCTCATTCCCTCAGACTCAATTGTTTTAGTGACCAAGTCATAAGTTGGAATCTCAGCTTCTGTTGGATGGAAAGTTAATATTACCAACTTTTTAAAATAACATTGCAAAAAGCCAAATTTGAGGTACTTCAGGAAGACGCATAGCATGTCCACCTACCCTTGATTCTTGTTTCCCTGCACATCACATTGCTGATGCATTCCTCGTTTGAACTTCTCGATGATGATCTGAGACACAATTTACCTGCGACGATGAGAGGGATCAGCTGTGAATAAGAGTTTGAAACATCAATTAAAATAAAATAATCCATCCACCAGCTCTATCTCATTGCATACCAGGAGGTTGATTGACTGCACATTTCAACTGTGTATCTCTGTAGTACTTTGACTGAGCCCCCTCCTCCGTAACATCAAACGTGAAAGTTATAAGATTTGATGTGCTGTCACTGTAAGGCTGAAAAATATTATGTACAGTGCAATACTACAATTATTGTGGGATGAACCTCCCTGTCATTTCCCTAATCTACATTGACAGGAATGCCATTAGTTTCAAATTTAACAAAAATAACTTTACTCACATAGAAAAATGCCTCAATTGTCCCTTTTGAATCAGTTATGTTGATGTGAAGGAACCTGTTTCCATGCTCTGATACCACGACTTCGGCAGTGAATTTCCCCATAACAGCGTGACTAGATACCTGGGTTATGGGAATTAGAACACTAGCTTCAGGGTCTTCCCTATCGGTAAAAACTAGACTGAAGGGGTTTAGGACTGACACCATTCACGATATGGTGTCAGCTAGGTAACGACGTTATAATAATCAGGGAGTCTTCCATAGTTAATTCTCACCTTTTCAACTGCATAATCTTCTTCTTTCCCTGTGGGTGAATATTTGAGTTGGTTAGATAGTAACTAGATAATTGATTGATTAATCATAGTTATGTTAATATCGTTGTTAACAAGATCTCAATTATCTCAGTGCAGATGCTTGTTGCCCCTAGTATAGGGCTAAAAAAAGTACCTTCAAATATGAACTGTAAGTTTGTCTTGATGACCGACTCTCTAAAGTCCCATTTCATGGAACCATGACTCAAACCATCGTTCTTCCATGTCACCTGAGAATGAGATAGAGTTTGATTTCAGTCATATCATGTGATCGTGCATTTAGAACTATGCTTGGATTTGCAACAATTGAAATGCGCCGGCTGCTCGAATTGCTTGGCTCAGTTAACCGAAAACTTCATGGAGGATATTCTAATCTAAAAACCTGGTGTACATATGCAGAATGCATTTTCTCCAGTGATTCCAAATTTGAAATGAACTCGTGCTCCTTGACTGCAGTGAAAGAAGTCTCTATGACACTCTTGCCACAGTTCTTTACAGAAGCAGAAAATGCAGCCTTGATGTCGCTATCTGTGACGCCGGAATTCAACTCGAATCTGCAGAGGGTTTGTAGTCAATATAAGGGCTGCCGGACAACTGCGCACACTGGAGGTCAGCGATTGACAGGGTAACGTGGGAAAATTTGAGGTCAACCCAATCAGTGAAAACCTCCTGATTAGAAACGACAACTGCGCACATTCAGTGATAAAATCCATGTGAGAGTATCTCTAACCTTGAACCAAACAGCCAACTTCTTCCCTAACCGTAACCGGCTAATCCTGTCCCCGATCCTAACCCTGACTCTAACCTAACACTGACCCTAACCCTGACCCTAACCTAACACTGGTCCTTACCCTAACCCTTACCCTGCCCCTATGAGTATGTGCGCAGTTGTCGTTTGGTATAGACTTCAGTTTGATTGTGGTGCAAATGCAATGTGCGCAGTTGTCGTTTCAAGAATAAAAGGTACCTAATTAGCCCGAAAAATTGACAGGGCACCCTGTTAGACCGTGGGAAATAAATTTTTATGTGCGCAGTTGTCGGCAGGCCAATTTAAGATCTAAATTGCCGCAAAAACATTGCACTCTGAACTTTCCTCTTTAATCTATATAGTGCACAGCTGTCAGCTGATCGTTGCTTCAGATCCCAATCAGATCAGTTTTCATACTCACTTCTCTGTTCTTGGGTTGAACTTTGCCCAATCAGCTTTCGAGATGTCCCACTCGTTTTTTCCAGCCAGCATTCTCCGTGACTCAAAGACATTCTTGTCATAAGGTTTGCTCTTTCCTGGGGGATTGAGTAAAGTAAATCAGACACAACTATCAGCTGCAGTTGCAGATCTATTTTTCAGTTATCAGCTATAATTTTTTGAATCATTTGAGTGTGTATGTGTGTGTCTGTGTGTGTTTGTGTGTCTATTGGGAGTCGTCGAACTCAGTACATACCTATGTACCACTCGCTAGGGCTCACTATCTGTTCGACATTCTCTATTGTTCCGATAATCTTCTCAAACATCAAGCCTTGCTCTCTCAGAGCTACAGAATTCGCCAGCTTGAACTCTGAAATTTGGTACAAGTTTATTAATAACCGATGAACGATCACTAATTGAAGCTTTTCACATCATACTTGATTTTAGCTGCATATATTACACAGACTACTCATTGTAAAAATACCTTGTGTATAGAACACTTGATCATCCCTATAATCGGGGTAGACGAGAAGTTTGATATTGTACTGATGTTGATCTCGTATTCTCATTGCTTTGTAAGTGCTGTTGATACTGGATTGCCGGATACCTACAGAACAGCACGATACCGCACTCTGTGACCCCAAGTCAAGCAGACAGTCGTCAGTATTGGATGTTTGCTCAGTGATCTCCACACAGATATCGTCACTGTTGTGTCCCATGCAGAAATTAGCAACCTCCTCATTGCAGTTGCCTCCATTGATCACCTCTTTGCAACTGCATGTACACACAGCCTGCGGGAATTGTACCCATATATCAGCTTTGGCCAAAGGGAGTAGATTTAGCCAAAGCTGCTAGCCATTGAGCAGATATTGAGGAGTTTATAAAGGTAAAACAGTTTCTATGCATTTTAGTACTTTGTTGCGTTATTGTTGCGTTATTTTGCCTTATTGTTGCATCGACACCGGCACTAGTTGCCATCTAATGTGAAATAAACACGCCAGCGTACCTTTGCCTCTGGAATGCCGAACTCGTACTGATCCTCAAAACTAGATGTCGCATAAAGAGATTCAATCTTCACTGCGAATCGGTGAAGAGTCCCGTCAACTGAGTTTTTGAGATCGAAACATGCCTGAAAATGTGCCTATTTTTATTATTTATTATTTTTATTATTTTATTATTTATTAATTAACTTTCTTGAAAAATATTCTCAAAATCAAATTGATTTTTAGAGTATTTTCAAGACAGTTATGAATAATTTCAAATTTGGACTATCAGTTTTCGGATTAATTAGAACTATAACTCCTTGTTAATTGACTCATTACCATGTCATTAATTGATTGCCTATGCCAGCCCGCTTACCGTGGCCCCATTGTAAAGGTTTTCAATAATGAGAGCTGACTGGTAGATATCAGTGCCCATGAATCGCTGTCTGTGCTCCAAGGAAACCGTGACATCAGTTGTCGCACTGCAGATAACCTCCTCTCCTGAACACGACTTGTTCTGCAACAACATCCAAAGTATGGTAATGAGAAGCATCACTGACATTTGTATCGCTGTTCAGCGCNAAGATCGATGTCCATTGTGTCCATTGAACATGTCCATTAGACATCGAAAATGCACAAATTGTGGCCATTGTGTCCACTGGTGTGCAATGGACAAAAATACCAAATTTTCAAACTGAGTGAAATGTCTAATGGACGTCTAATGGACGTGCATTAGACGTGCATTAGACGTGCATTAGACATTCCCCAGGTGATGGACACAATGGACACATCTACAAATCTTATGACCCTTTTGCCGGTATCAGCTCATACCAAAACATGATCTTGAGTAGCTCGAAGGAAAGGACGCGTGATACAAATGTTATTGTCAACGCCCAACAGTGTCATTGATTTTATAGCAGATATCAAGAGGTTAGGATGAGTAAAGCTCTGAGTATGCAGCAAAGAACGGAGGATTGAAAACATTATCCGTTGACTTTGGAAATGGAATGACAGAGTATACTGTCCTTTATATAAAAGCTGTCATAGAGCATCTGCCTATGGCATGATATTCTTTCCCCTACATGGCCAGAAAAGTTAATCAGTATCTCAATTTCCAATGTCCATATTTGTTGCTCTATTGCTTTCTATCATGTGCGTCCTTCCACATATTGCCTTATTCGGTTTAATGTAATCAACTAATATTTTTTGCGCCGATAATAATTGCAAGTCATATGATGATTTTGAGCAGGAGTCCATTTTGCCACATATCTTCCGAGGTGTACCAGGGAACAACGAACATCAGCTTAAGTTTTTTGATTCGATCATTACTCGTGATAAGAATGATCATAGAGCACGCGGTAACCATACTATTTTTAAATTTCCAGTAACTTGATCTTCTTGAATAATGATAAAAAAGCACGTTGTTTTCTTATCTTTAACAGATATATCGCTTTTAGAAGTGTCAGTGTTATATTTCAAAAAAATTTTCTAGATTCATTTTGAGCTGAACATGTTTTTCTTGCGGCGCTTTGAATGTTTCCAGTTAGATTTTCTTATTCATATTAGTAACTAGCTATTCAAGCAGGAATGTGTTATTTTTTTGATCTTGGTGAAACTCTATTTTACAACTTTTATCCGAATAATGCTGCCGAAAATTACACTATCACCCGTCATGGACAGGAATTATCGTTGTGTATGGTGATCAATAATTGATCAATGATGATGATTATTCATCCATATAGTGTACAATAAACATGGTTATAGAGAGATTATTCATCTGTATACTATACGATAATCCATCAGTATACTATAAAATAAACAATGAAAAAAATTGAAGAGCGAATTGCACAACAGTAAAAAATGAAGGAAAAGATGATTCAGCTACAACGGTTGAGGGGGATCTCTCCACAAACTTAAACGAAGCTGCTGAAGAAGACATGGCAGTGTTGGCAGTGTCGAGATTTGGCAGTGTAAACAAAAGAGAATCCAGAGTTTCGAGAATTAGCTTGAATCCGGAAAATCCCACGGAAAAACACGGAAATTAGATCGAAACAGTACCGCAATTAACTTCAACGTGTCGGCGACACCAAAAATAGAAGATCAGAGATACTATCTCTTTCCGGTCGATAGCGCACTCCAACATTAGTAGCCAGCTAAATGTTGTTGCTTTGGTTTGACAATGCCGCCTTTCTTATACACGTGCGTGCGGTTGAGACTGTCCCAGTCGGTGCCGCATTCCCACTGGCACAAAAAGTCCCCCAAATTATTTTAGCGGTCAAGCTATTGGGAATGCTATAGTGAGTAGTTTTGTATGATGGCATGAAGTTAACCGAAACAGGTAACAAGCAATTAACGTATCATTCGTGGACGTTGTAAAATATTCTTTATTAATTCGGTTTCGGAGTGGATGGCTCGTTAAATCCTCGACCTTCGGTCTCGGATTCAACTCCAGTTATCAGCTCGGGCTTCGCCCTCGACTGATAATTCTGCCATCCACTCCTCAACCTCATGAATAAAGACTATATTTTCTACTTCATCTTAACAGTTTAGCCAAATATTTCATGTAAATAGGATTGAATAAGTATTCAATATTTCCTCCTTGAATACCAAAAGACTGACAAAGTCTGACAATATTCTCGATTGAATACTGAATACAATTGAATACAATATTGAATACAATAACACGATTGTATACTGGATATTGAGTGTTGAACAGGATGAAACCACTACATCATATCTTGGTGCTTGGTCTCCTGGTGGGATCAGTCGCTGCTACAAGAGTACTGCTGGAATCAAAGCAGACTTTACCACATTCAAGAGGGTGGATAAATGCGGGGTAAGCTTAATTCCTGCCATTTTCAAGACAATCATTAACTCATAAGTGGGACGCGCGGGCAATGGTCGAATAACACAGCTCCTGTGACACGCCTGTACCTACAATATGGATGCATTGCAATGTTTTTAACAATGAATTTGCACCACTCATTCATGTTCCGTTATAATCTGCAGGTCAGCGTCACCCGATGAGGGGGTGTCCCTGGTGCTCGCCCTCAGACAGAGAAATGTGGATCTGTTGGAACGTCACTTCTGGGAGTGTTCCGATCCCAGCTCCCCTGGCTATGGGAAGTACCTCTCACTCGAAAAAGTGAGGGAGTTGGTGGAACCGGATCCTCGACATCTCCAGGTATGGTGCAGGTTGCTCTGTGTATTGCGTTTGTTTGTCGTGCGAATTGTCGTTTGCGTGTGTCTGTGACTGTACGTCTGTGGCTGTGTTTGAGTTTATGCGCCTGTGTTTGTGAGTGAACCATCCATGCCTGTGTCTGTTCACCCTGCAAATTTGCAGGTTGTTGAACAATGGTTGATAAGTTACGGCATATCCNTAAGTATTCAATATTTCCTCCTTGAATACCAAAAGACTGACAAAGTCTGACAATATTCTCGATTGAATACTGAATACAATTGAATACAATATTGAATACAATAACACGATTGTATACTGGATATTGAGTGTTGAACAGGATGAAACCACTACATCATATCTTGGTGCTTGGTCTCCTGGTGGGATCAGTCGCTGCTACAAGAGTACTGCTGGAATCAAAGCAGACTTTACCACATTCAAGAGGGTGGATAAATGCGGGGTAAGCTTAATTCCTGCCATTTTCAAGACAATCATTAACTCATAAGTGGGACGCGCGGGCAATGGTCGAATAACACAGCTCCTGTGACACGCCTGTACCTACAATATGGATGCATTGCAATGTTTTTAACAATGAATTTGCACCACTCATTCATGTTCCGTTATAATCTGCAGGTCAGCGTCACCCGATGAGGGGGTGTCCCTGGTGCTCGCCCTCAGACAGAGAAATGTGGATCTGTTGGAACGTCACTTCTGGGAGTGTTCCGATCCCAGCTCCCCTGGCTATGGGAAGTACCTCTCACTCGAACAAGTGAGGGAGTTGGTGGAACCGGATCCTCGACATCTCCAGGTATGGTGCAGGTTGCTCTGTGTGTGGAGTACATTTGCGTTTGCGTCGTGCGAATTGTCGTGTGTCTGTGACTGTACGTGTGTTGCTGTGTTTGAGTTTATGCGCCAGCTGTGTGTGATATGTGAATTCACCATCCATGCCTGTGTCATTTCAACCTGCAAATCGCAGGTAGTTGAACAATGGTTGATAAGTTACGGCATATCCCCTCAACACTCCTGCACCGCTCCCCACACTGGAGACTTCTTGTCCTGTCTCATGAGCGTCAAGACGGCTGAATCCCTCCTGGAAACAGAATTCAGCTACTACAAATCCCCTCAGTCGTCGGATAGAGTGGTGCTCAGAGCCAGCAAACCGTACACAGTACCGACCACCGTGGCCAGCTCACTTGATTTTGTGGGTGGGGTACACAGGGTCCCGAGTAATGAGCAGCGGTTCAGGGTGAGACAGAGGTAAGTACTCAGCATGCCCATTCTCCTCACCAAATTATACTCACGCGTGGCACCATGGCGACACTTTTATAGTGACACCACTATCTTAATATAATGATAGCTCTAACCGCACAGAATTCCACTGGACACTGACAGCAGTTACCAATACCTTGACAACGGTATCCATGGATTCCGTTACGGCGTCCACCCAGACACTCTCCGCAAGCAGTACAATGTGGGCAGTGCTGTGGGAGGACGGAGCTCCAATAACTCGCAGGCAACTGCACAGTTCCTGGGACAACACTACTCACCAGCCGATCTGAAGGAGTTTATGTTCCTGTTTGGAAGGGGCTTTGTCCACAGTAACACGGTGAGTATCTGGGGGTATATCACACACTATTATAGTCGTTAGGGAGTGTGGACTGAGGGGCAGTTTATGTCTCATTCTCAATCGAGAGTCAAATTTTTCACAGCCATGGCCCGTGTATGATATCTATACAGGTTGATCACGTGGTGGGACCTAACAGTGGTAAGACGGGGCTGGAAGCTAATCTCGATGTGCAGTATCTCATGTCGCTCGGAGCTAACATCACAACCACATTCTGGAGTACTGGTGGTCTCCATGATAAGCAGGAACCGTTCTTGGAGTGGTTGATCCACCTCAGCAACACAACCAACGTCCCCTACGTCCATAGGTGACTTCTGTGATCACGAGTTGTTCCGATATCAATTTGTAACCCCTTCTTCTTATGCAATATTGATTGATAAGTGATTTCCCCCAAACACCGGGACTCAAACTCCATTTTCTCAGTGTGAGTTACGGTGACTATGAGAGGAGCTTGTCCCCGGAGTACATGTCTCGGATAAACAGAGAGTTCCAGAAAGCTGGGGTCAGGGGACTGAGTATTCTCTTCGCTAGTGGAGACGGAGGAGCAGGATGTTACAGGTGAGCATTGAATCTAGGAAGGATTCCGGTTTAGAATTGCTAATTGCTAAACATGGTTTAGTAAACTATATCAATATGCTATTGCTATAGTTGGAGATGCGTCAACCAGCGAGTTTCTACTATCACTATCACTATAATCACATCTGATCTGGCATAACAACATGAATCATCTCGCGCAGGTCTGAGGATGGGTCGGTGACATTCGAACCCGAATTCCCCGCCACTTCCCCCTTCGTCACGGCGGTCGGAGGAACTCGGTTTACGAGCATGTTCAGCGATGATAATGAACAAGCTAACGATATCTCTGGGGGCGGTTTCAGTGCTCTCTTCAAAATGCCAAAATACCAGGTAGACTTACTGCTGAGAGTTTACCCCTGCCCAATGTAGAAATTTTGTTACCATTTTTACTGAATGACGATTCGTAAACGACCCTTTCCTTGGCAGAGAGAGTCCGTGGCTCACTACCTCAACACAACTGAGCTCCCTGACCCGCAACACTTTGACCCCTCCAAACGAGCATTCCCCGATCTGGCAGCCATGTCTGACAACTTCTGGATTATCATCGACCGATTCCTCATGAACGTCGCGGGTACCTCAGCTGCGACCCCCACTGTGGCGGGAATATTTGCCCTGCTAAACGACGCCCGCCTCGCCGCTGGGAAACCCGTCCTGGGTTTCCTCAACCCGTTCATTTATCGGAACCGTGGTGCATTCACAGATATCAGTTCGGGTAGCAACAGTGAAGCGTGCTGGCTGGATGATTTAGAAGGCTATAACGTGGCGGAGGGTTGGGACCCGGTCACTGGCATGGGAACTCCAGACTTTGCCAAACTTCTGGACGTGGTTCTCAAGTCTTGAAATTGAACTTTCCGCGGAAAAAGTTGAACCGTAATGAACTCGACAACTCGTGCCATGTTTGTGTTTTTCACTGATTAGAAATAGAATAATGCTTGAGCTGCGCTAAACTTATACTATGACTATGAGTATTTAAATTTTATCCCTTCCGAGGGTTCCGGTTCCGAAAACGATATCTTGTGCAGTGTGCACACGCTGCGTTGTCTGGCGATGCCCATGCTAGACCGCTGATGCAAGCCGCGAAGAATTAGAATAAGTTTGCGCCGCGCGCGCAAAACGAAATTCTATTTCTCGACAGGGTCCATCATCGATCGACAAACGCGCGAACGCTGCGCGCCTCTTATTTTACTTGGTGATCTGAAAAGTAGTAAAAACCACGAAGACTATAAGTATAACTAGATGCCTGATGCGCAGCGCCAAGCGCGCGGAGTATTTGGGTCAGTACGCGCGGCGCGACTCCGTTTTAGTTTTACGACTCCAATCACATGCACAGTAAAATAAGGGGCGCGCAGTGCAACGTGTGCATGCGTGTTACTTGTCCTATGCCATGCGCGCGGCGCCCCTTATTTGACTCTGTGATCATGATATGATCTGAAATGTCGCAAAATTGATAAAGCGCCACCAAAAGGCATTGGCTGTTGATCATTGGTGGCCCGGATAGCGCGAGAAATGCAGACAGATTACATCCTGTAATGTATGGGGAAAACAGTGGACAGATATGAGGCAATTAAACCCTTTGTAGAGTTTTCTGGTTGCTATTTTGTTTGTTATTGAATATTGACCGCAGCTGGCATCAGTGAAGCTAAGGATAGCCAAGCATGGCTAATAATATAAATTAGAAGAATTTCAACAAGAAATGGGTCAATTAAGATGATATTAACTGTGTATGAACATTGACATTAGATTTCAAACTTTGCTACAAACTATGAATACTGATGTTGAGTATAGGTGTGGGAGATTTCAGTTGTTCATAGGCGTATTATTACACTAAATTCACTAGCTAGCTGACATCTCCATGAGTGCACATCATATTGTATGATAATATGTGGTGTGGTTTTAAGTAATTTTCCATGTTGCTTTTCCATGTTTTCACTGTGTGTATTGGGGTGTTGGGACAATATGGTGGGCTTATTGTGTAGCAAAGATGTTCTCTTTATTAAGAGCTTCTTGATTGCTATGTGCAGCCTTATTGTAGTACGTACAACCTTAAGTTTAAGGGCACTACTCTTTTGATCGTTAGAATTTCTTTGTTGCCTTCCTAGGTTTCTTTATGGTTCAACACTGCTGAGTATAAGCTAGTCTTAAAAGCAGTGTTTATAAATTTCAATTTATTATTATTATTAATACAAATTACCTCCTCAGCTATGGCAACTGCTGTTATAGATAACATGCTCAAGGAGAGAGAAGCTCCAAAAGGGTTTTCTTTTGAAAACTGTAGAAGGTTTGCTATTCTAAGTTTATGTTTGTCCTCTAAAAAAGATATTTCCCTTAATTTCCCTGTTGATGTTCCCTTAATTTCCCACAAGTTTATGAAATAATTCCATTTGACTTAAAAAGCATCAAACATTTTCCAGAAATGCTTTCATGGCAAAGCAAGGTGTCAAACTACCCAATGCAAGGAAGACAGGGACAACAATTGTTGGAGTAATCTATAGTGTAAGTGACCATAAAGATGCATTTTTATATGCTTTGCAATGGTTCTTTCGAAAAGGAGAGGATTGCTCAGGGCATTAATCTGCAATGCTTTCCCAAACTCTGTATTGGATTATGCATTAAATCAGAAATACAAAATGACAATTCCAGGATGGAATTGTGCTTGGTGCTGACACCAGAGCAACTGGTGGAAGCATTGTCTGTGATTTGAACTGTGAAAAGATCCACTACATTGCTGATAACATATATTGCTGTGGAGCAGGGACTGCTGCTGATACAGAATTCACTACAAAGTATGTCATGAGTTTTAATATTGTGACAGTATCATGATGTGCCACTGGCTGGGTCTACCATGATATTTAATAATATTTTCATCAGGATGGTCTCCTCCAAGATGGAACTTTTAAAGCTCAGAACAGGGAGAGAGGGACGTGTTATAAGTGCTCTAAGAATGTTGAAGCAGTATTTGTTCAAGTGGGTGCCTATCATCCAAAACTTGACACCTGTGAAGTGTGCTCTTGTATTCACATTATCATTGATTAAGTTAACTAATAAGGAATGGTATTTCAGGTATCAAGGCTACGTCAGTGCAGCCCTTGTTCTTGGTGGTGTTGATGTAAATGGTCCTGCTCTGTACTCTGTATATCCACATGGATCATCAGACAAGCTGCCCTATGTTACAATGGGATCAGGTTCACTGGCAGCTATGAGTGTGTTTGAGGATAAATTTAAAGTCGGAATGAGCGTGAGTAACCAAACATGATAATGTCTGGTTGTGCATACCTACAATGATGCAATTGCCTCATCATATATTGCAAAACCCAGGAAGAAGAGGCTAAGAAATTGGTACGTGATGCAATTAGAGCGGGTATTGTTAATGATCTTGGGTCGGGCAGCAATGTTGATATCACTGTCATAAGGAAGGGATCTGTTGAACAGTTCAGACCCTATGAAGTTATTTGCACAAAGTCTGAGAGGTAAATTTCTTGATGTTTCTAGCTAACTCATTATTTCATTGAAAGGCATGTCATTGTAGAGAAATAATTGAAATATATCTAAACTTAATCCTATCTTGATTCACATATCATTCAAGTCATTGAAGGACAAATTCAATATAACCTCACTACAAAATCTACGTCCAGTGTCATTATCATTCAAAATATCACTAAGTTCGGTACTCATCAGAGAATCAATCCCATAATCCTGGAGTTTTTTATCTGGATGAACTACATTACGAATTCCAAGTATTTTCTTAGCTTTCCTCACAATAAAGTTCTCTGTTTCATTGGTACGTTCGTCATTGCTCTCTGAATCTAAACAACTTTTTCCTACATCTTCTGTTTGACCTGCCAATTCAGCATCCAATCGACAGATGAAATACTTTGACACAATCGAGGAAGGGTCTGTTTTTGTTGACTCTACACTTATCACAGCTGTAGTGTTCACGAAAAAGATAATGTCTTTGCAATTTCGTATTTTCCTCAACTCCTTTAGTACAGATTCCCGGTCCCCATCAATGCTCTCCCCTATCGATCCCACTCGAGCCATATGTCCAGAGAACACTCCTACTCCATTATACACCACATCTACACTATCCCCCATCACGAACACGTCAACAAAGTTGTTAGACGATCTCTTGTTGCAGTTAACTGGGCATGACCCACTCACCACAAGCCCTGACCTCCCCCCTAAGCTGTTTCTTACAAGCTGCTCTAAAATACAAAACACCAGAACACTCCCATGCATCTCCTGGTTGAATGAGTAGCTGGACACATCGTGTGTAAAACACTGCATAACTGACATCATGTGATAGTCTAGTAGTAGTAGGGGGTTTCCATTATCTGTCTTGGTGACGACAGTGGAAGTGTTTTGGGGTTTGACCATCGTTCTTCCTACCTCTGGGAAATGTTCCTCTAAAGGAACGTACCATGTTTGAGAGTGATCCCACGACAGTAGACAGCCAGCATTGATGTCATCTGATCCACCAGATTTGGGAAGCTTTTCAAGCTGGATTTCACTGTTTGTGTTGAGGTATATGTGCTTGAGGGCTTTGAACAATTGGTATTCGTCGTTACTCTGTTTCCTCTTATTGTGAGAGTTTGCTGTGTGAGTTTCCACAATTTTCTCCAACTCACTAATCGGGGCATCACTCTGTGCAATGTGGTGATCGTGTCGACTGGACAGTGGGATGCACTCAGTACCAGGAATATCCTCATGTATAGACCTACAAAACATGCTATGTGGAGACAGCTCCAATACCACTGCATCAGGGGGTATATTGTCCCTGTATGCGCTGTAAAACTTGACTTGGCCCACCATGTTGGTTGTGAAATACTCCGCATCTATAGTTGTGACCTCTTCTCCCACATGACTGGAGCTGATGAAGTTTCCCGGGGCTCTTGTACCCTGGAACACGCCCTGCAGTGATTCTTTGTAAACTTCTGCTGCTTGGAACATGAACCTCGAGTGAAATGCCTTGTCAAAGCTCCGCACACCCATACACCTTGCTCCCGTCTCCTCCTCCAATACACGCCGTGCGCGTTCCACTTCCACTCTGTCTCCCGATATCACTACAGAGTGTGAACTGTTCACACACGCCACGTCCACCTCACACCCCACCCTATCTGCTACCCATTGTGCCGGGTCGTTCACACTCACGGGAAGTGTCACTGCCAACATAGCTCCTTCGCGCGTCAATATCACGCTGGCTGCCCTCTGCTCTGCACACTGTACGGCTTGGTGTCTGGTGAGTGCTCCTGCAGCATACAGTGCAGCTATCTCACCAAAACTGTGCCCAATGATACCATCAAAGTGCAGTCCCAACCACTTCAACAGATCAATGTGAGCTAGTTGAAATTCCAGTAGTTCCATGAACAGATTATAGATAGCATTGGACGTATCTCTAACATCTTCATTGATCAGCGTGCGCGTTGTGTGAACTGAGGCTGCATACTGTGGAATAGACATGAGATGCTGGCCCATACCCACCCAATTAGCCCCCACCCCTCCCACCACCAGCCAAATTGGTCGAGTCGAGGGGGTTCCAATATGTGTGGTACCTATCTCCCCATCATATATACCTCTCACATGACCACTCATTTTAGAGAAGCAGTGCGCGATAAACATGCACTGCTCTGGAGTGCAGTGATTGTACCTGTGCAGAACTCTGCTCACTGTATCTGTGTTTTTTGCACACACTGTGAGGTACCGAGGGGTGAGATGAGGTGGTGGGGAGGGTGTGATGTGTATCACGCAATAAGTCCCTGTTATGCCGCATGCCGTCACGCAGAATCGATTCATTAGGCAGGAGTAAAGTGCGATGAGCAGGGTTGTTAATCCTGAGGCAGGTCCCAAATCACCGATTTTTCTTATCGCGGTATGGAGCTTGTACTTGTACATCCCTTTGAATTGTGAAGTGTTGAACATATGTTTCTCTATGTATCCAACATCTCTATTCCAACTGCTATCTCCAAACACAATCTCAAAATTTCCCTCACTTCTCCCAATATTGCTCCAAGCATCGCGAATTCCCCCTCTCATCTCGGCTCCAAGATACCTCACCCAGGCTGCATCAACTCTCCCATACACCTTGCTTGCCAGCCCCCTTCTCGCCAACACAATCACACCCCCTCCCTCAACACGACTTATGGTGGCGCCTAACATCGCCACTTTCCTGGTGTGACTCTGCTTGATACACAGCTCCACACAACCCACCACTACCGCATCACACCGGTTATCGGTGATGAGACGCACAGCATTATGCAACGCCACCAGACTGTTACCGGTAGCCAGGGTGTAACTTGTACCGGTTAGGTTACACTCGAATGAGATTCTGTTTGCTATCATAGCTCGGCAGCCTCCCAGAACACCGTAACCAGACAGTGCCGCTATGTCGTATCCAACTGATTCCCCATAGTCGCTCACTTCACTCGACACAATGCAGCCTATGGTTCCCTGAGCTGGTTCACCCTGAAATCCGTGTAGTCCTGCGTCTGTGAGGGCTTCCCGCGCACACTCCAGTAGAATTCTAATCTGCGGGTCACAGTTCTCTGCCTGGTGTGCATGCATGCAAAACTGAGAGTTGTCCAGCTTGTCTGTGATGATGGATGAGTCTCCTGAGCCTAGCGGGTCGGGGGAACGGACAAATTGGGCGAAATGGTCTGCGTTTCGGATCCCTGGGTATCGACAAGAAACTCCAGCTATGACAATATCACTCTCCATGATACCTAGAGATGGATTTGGATCAAATATATTCTATCGGTCGCTCAATGTACCCTGTGACAATTTCAAAGTTACAGATATCGCTATGAACTTGACGTATACCATTCAAGAGTGACAATGTCACTCTCCATGATACCTAGAGATGGATTGGGATCAAATATATTCTATCAGTTGCTCAATGAACCCTGTGATAATTTCAAGATAACAGATATCGCTATAAACATGACGTATAACATTCAAGAGTACTGGTGTTATGATTAAGTCCATCAGTGGAATGTAGTTTATAAAATTAGGTCCTGGACAATAGTATTATCATAGCCAGCCATACTAGCAGTGGAATGTCTCCATATTAGAGGAGACGCAGTGCAGTTCTCTTCACCCTTTGATGTGAGCGTCAATATTCAACTTTGCGCCTGCCCATTTAGAATGACCTCTGGAAAAGAGGGCTGACAAAAAGATCAGGGTGACTCTTGAAGAGTATTATATTCACAGTGATGAAGCTTGCTCCGCAGGAAAGCGGTAGTGTATGATATCATACTCTCTCAATCACACAGCATATTATTACAGTACCACCCTTATCAATAGATCTCGTTGTATCACACTCTTTGCACCCCCTCCTCTCCCTGACCCACCCCTCCCTCCCTTCGCAGACAAGGGGACTACACCTATCCTGTGGGTACGACAGTTGTCACCAACTCTGTGGAAATGGTACCTTTCTCCGCTCTCCGTGTAACTGACGAGGAGGTCATGGAGATCTCCTAGGCAACAACAACCGAGATCCTATTAGCAACCCTGTGAGCAGTGAGCAAATCCACTTAGTAACCTCACTGGACTTTATATTGGAACACATATCTCTGTTTCAAGGGCATGTTTCAACTTGGCATTTTTATTTGCGACGAGAAAACGTGGGCTGCACTTTTGAGGACATTCCCGGTTTCCTACTTATTTTCCAATGAGTCTGGTACTCTTGTAATCTTAACTCAGGCAATTCATGTCTCCAAAATGTTAGTTCCCTTCACGTCATACTAGAATGCAATATTGTTTCTTCCTTTTAAAACGACATGGTATTGTAAATGTTGGTATAAGTATTTGATAGCCATTTGGATCTTTTCATTTTGTTAAATGAATAGTTGATTTCAATCATAAATACTCTCCAAAATCGTCTGACTCGAGTACATTGAGTCTCTGACCAACACTATGATGATCTCTTATCGAGAAGGTATATACGAATTTAGCCGATGCCCAAGAAGTTGCGGAAAGGGATATCAGCTGCGTGGGAATGTGATACCTCAGGTTGGGGAGCGCCCTCCCACATACCCAGTGGCGGTAAGTGAACTCAGGGATTGTGTAGGGATCTGAATTTACTCCATTACAACAACCCCGTCCCCTACCGTTATCATGTGTAGTTTGTTACATACCGTATGATCAATTTCAAACTCCCGGCTCCCTTCACTCATTGGCTAACGTGTATGTGAAGAACAATCGAATGTGTTGTCATGATATGCTGATACTCCACAATGTTTCCAATCTAATCTTCACTTACCCGGGTTAATTAACGATTAGATTGTAACTCCTCCTTTACCTCTCCCCACTCAAACCCCCTCTTCCCCCACTCCAACCCCCTCTTCCCCCACTCAAACCCCCTCTTCCCCCACTTAAACCCCCNCTCCCCCCACTCAAACCCCCTCTTTGTCCACTCTAAGTTCTAACCCCCTCTTCCCCCACTCAACTCCTCTTTTCTGCAGAGTCGTGGAACACAGATTCGTGGGACACGAGTGGTGACATCTGGAACGAGGTTGAGGAGTTCTCCTCCGTTCCGCTTGAGGCTTGGGACGGCACTGAGGACGGCTGGAGAGAACCCGCACCGGAGCTAACCATGGAGGCGTTCCCGTCACTTCCCGTGGCTAAAACTAAGAAACGACCGAAAGTCACGGAAACAACGCAAAAACGACAAAAGCCGGCCGATTTTGCGGATTTGTTAGGGGCTCATACTGAGAACAAATTTTCCCGAACATCTCATCGAAACACTGAAACGACGGCCCCTCAGAAAGCGTGCCCTACTACACAATACAAGTCACCGTATGTCAATTCTGTACCGTCACGCACAGGTCTGAAACTGACAAGACCAACTCAATCATTCCAAGAATTACTGAATGTACCCACTACGTCAATATCAGGGGCTCATAATGGGAATGGTGTGGAAACTAAGCAATCTAGAACTGGGAAAACTGCACTATCTCATGCAACTGCACAGATTCATGCAGCTACACAACCTCAGACAGTTGCACAACCTCAGACAGTTGCACAGCCTCAGACAGTTGCGCAACAAACTGCTCCAGCTGTGCCAAAAGTTGGGAAGGGGCTCAACGATTTAGATTCTCTAGCGTCTCCACCCCATAAACGAGACAAATCCGAGTCTTTTTTAACCAAAAGAGTTGAATCTGACTCTGTTCCACCGAAAAAAGACATCTACCGTCAATTGCAGGAAGAACTTAGAAAAGTCAGTAGCTTGGGAAAACCGCTGGTATATATCATCCAAAATGGTAATATCAGCGTGGAGGTAGCTTGATAATCGATTGATAATGTTCGTTTTTTCATGGTATTTTAATTCTTATTTGATTTAACCCTTTAATTTAACCCTTTAATTTAACCCTTTAATTTAACCCTTTAATTAATTGAAACCTTTTTTTCGATTATATCCCAATTTAGCTTTTATATCGAATGGTATTTATTTATCATGGCATGCACAGTTTGCCACTTTAACTGTTCACATGAGAGTTTACTAGACTAGAAGGAAGAACACATTCCAACTCAATTCCACCACCATCACAGACACGCACATCGATTGTACAGCTGTAATGAGTTGGGTATTCCGGTCATCATGCACGGAATACCCAAGAATTCTATTGGATATTCGCGACGATGGTTGAATTAGACGTTGGCCTATTCCACACTGTTACCCATTCACCACAGGAATGAAGGATCCTCTCAGACAAACCTCCATTATCCTTGACCCCTCTAAACTCTCAACTTCAGTATCCCTCCTGACTCCCATTTTGACCCGCAATGCATCGCAGCACCGCACTCGGAAGTACTATCGACTTTGTACACGGCTCAAAAACAAAACGGATAAATTGCTACGCTTCCTCAGTGAAATATCACGTGATCACGGGCAACTGAACATGACCACGAATCAGAATGAACTCGTAACCGACAACGGGAATCAGGACACTGATAGGAATTTAGTTCTGACTGCGCTTCGTTCCAATTTAGAGAACATCCGGTCATTTGGGCTGCATACTTTGCACCAACTCGCTTGTTATTTGGCTAACTGTGAGTTTGTCAAAGTATTGGTAACTTTGTCTGCGCTAGTCGCTGAAATCATTCACGAAGTCACTTACAAGTCTTCGCTTGTTCGAAATTTGGTCTCCCAGCGGTCGGATTCAGAACGATCTATCAGTGAACCTGTTCCTGATGATATTGTTCCTTGTGCCACACGTTATAACGATACTGTAACAGAAGATATGGGGGAAATTGTAACAGAAGATATGGAGTTAATTGTCACTGACTATCATAATGGAGCTGCAATGAACGACAATTTGTCTGGCAGTCAAACAGAATCTAGCAAACCTGACTTGCTATGTGAAACTGAGAATTGCAAAGTAACGGGTCAACCTTCAGTGTGTATCCCGCCCACCTCAATCAAATCAGCTGTTGTCAGTGACAGCTGTAGTCAGAGTAATGTGACAGTGGCACGGTCTTGTAGATTAAAGCATCCTAGTTACAAGATTCGCAAACTGAGGAGTTCGCTGTTACAGAAACGGGCGCGCTATTCGCTCGATTTTTACAGACGATACATACCCGACTATTCGCATTCTCTACTTTTGTCACTTTAGGGATTTGTTATTGTATGCTTTTGTGTATTGTTATTGTGTAATTTGTTAGTTGGGTTTTTGTAATTACCTAAGGGATTCTTAGAAGTCTAATTTGTTTTATTGTTGGTGAATATCCAATTTATTGATGCCTGTTATCGCTAATAGCACGCCTTCTCATATCAAACATTCACTTCTCGCCATTGTTTCACACCTCTGATCCCCATACTACTGTAGGTAGCAAAGTTAACCGAAATGTCCGATTGGCAAGTTCAGCAAACTGTTATTGGGAAACGGACAACAAGCAAAGATAAAAGGAGCGCGACTGTAAGTTGATGTCTTTCGAAACTGTACGAAATTGTATAGTTTATACCCATTCATGCCATGGTTCATGATCGATCACGTAATTTGGGGAGGGGGAGTCGGGAGGGGGGATTATAGTGAAGACTTAGGTATCATACTTAGGTATCATACTAGTTAGTGAAGACTTAGGTATCATACTTAGGTATCATACTAGTTAGGTATCACACTATAACAGTAGAAAACGCGTCCACATTGGATATAACTACAAGATGTTAATTTAAAGCGGCAGCTTTAGTGTATACATGACATACCTCTATCCTCTGAGTATGTTCAGTGTTCACAACTCAACGTATTTAGCACAAAGATTTTATCACGGAGCACATATTATCAATCCGATGATCAATTCCTGAGTTAGTGGCCGCCATAACCCCTTATCCACCCAAAACATGTCAGTTTAAGTGAGCATTTGAGGATAGCTCCCAAACGGATAGACCGATTGATTTGAAACTTTTATTATCGGTCAAGGACCATTAGGAACTCGGACAACCAAAATTTCACTTCAATCCGATGATCAGTTTCTGAGTTAGTGTCTGCCATAACCCCTTATCGACCCTAAACATGTCAGTTTGAGTGAGCATTTGATAATAGCTCCCAAACGGATCGACCGATTGACTTGAAACTTCTACCATAGCTCAAGGACCATGAGAAACTCGGACAACCAAAATTTCACCTCAATCCGAT
>CAMPET010000200.1:44086-66799 GCA_946803715.1 Beroe ovata | reverse complement strand
AACAAGCTATATGGACTGATAACGATACATTATAATGAACTTGCGTCACAATTCCTCCATCATAACGTCACCTTCATCTTAACGTCCTGTGGACCAACATAATATGGAATCGTGCCAATGTGCCATACTTAACTCCCCCCACAGCTAATAACTTACTGTGAATGCGTATTGTACACTTCTAAAAATAGAGGGGGAGTAAGGGAGTGACTACTGACTATACATAGGACGTCACTTATAGATTGTACTGCACAGCCGAGGTACAGCACGTTTGTAGACCACTTCAAACAACTGTGAAATATTGTTTACCGAAACGATAATTTTGCTTACATTGTTGATAACAATCCCGTCAACTCATAGACATCAGAGCTCAACAGTTAAACAACATAAGAAAATTACAATATTTAACACAATACAAGTTTAAACTTACGAATTAAAAAATAAGCATAATAACATACAATCATAACAAGCATGTTCGATGCAGTGATGTACGACAGCCAAAACACAGAATAAGTAATGTCTCTTTTCAACACCAGGTTTAACAGAAACTTAAGTCATTTTTTCAGCATTTTCGGGGAAAACTAAACGGAGTAGAATCATATTACGATGCGAATCGCAGAGTGCAACATACCGAAAGTGAATAACAGAACTGTTTGAGATTCTAGCAAACGGGCCGTGTGAACTTGACAGAGTATTATAATATACACGGCTCTCGTAGAAGGAATTTTGCAACCCAAGGAACTCATACTATCCAAAACGGGCAAAACCAAATATTTTAATGCCACTCGAAGGGGTTTTTTATGGTCGCGAATATTTTGCATACTCTGTAGTAAGTCGAGTAACATTTCATCAAGTTACCTGTGTACTGTGTAGACTGTAGTGTGGGTCTGTGTGTCTGTGTATGTGGGTCTGTGTGCGTCTGTGTGTGTGTGCTGTGTGTGTGTGTGCAGGTGTCTGTCTGTGTGTGTCTATGTATGGCTGTGTCTGTGCGTGTGCGTCTGTCTTTGTGCTGGTGTCTGCGTGTGTTTGTGTCATCATCGGTCGAGATATCGCGTAACCGGGTTTATAAAGGAGCAAGAATAAAATCCACGCAAAACAAAATCATGGTAGTAGGGGAGTAGTAGTTGGAGCCCGGTAGTAGTTGGAGCACGGGACATGTGTGTATGCTATGAAACAATCCATCATATGACCGAGACAGCATATTTAACTATTTTGACGTGTGGCGTGGGAAAAGCGTAACTACCCTATCTTAACTGCCAGGAAACAATCCCGAAAGTCATTGAGAGTGGGTGGGGACTGGAAAAGTGATGAGAACTCCTTATCTGCTCAATACTGGTCAATTTAAGTGAGCATTTGAGGATAGCTCGACCGATCAACTTGAAACTTCTATCATAGCTCAAGGACCATTAGCTCATTAGAAACTCAGACAACCAAAATTTAAAGTTAAGCTGATAATCGGTTCCCTAGTTAACGGCCGACATTACCCCTTTTCTGCTCTTTATCCGTCAATTTGAGTGAGCATTTGAGGATAGCCCCCAAACGGATCGACCGATTAACTTGAAACTTCTATCATAGCTCAAGGACCATTAGAAACTCGGACAACCAAAATTTCAAGTTAAGCTGATAATCGGTTCCCTAGTTAACGGCCGACATAACCCCTTATCTGCTCTTTACTGGTCAATTTAAGTGAGCATTTGAGGATAGCTCCCAAACGGATCGACCGATTAACTTGAAACTTCTATCATAGCTCAAGGACCATTAGAAACTCGGACAACCAAAATTTCAAGTTAAGCTGATAATCGGTTCCCTAGTTAACGGCCGACATAACCCCTTATCTGCTCTTTACTGGTCAATTTAAGTGAGCATTTGAGGATAGCTCCCAAACGGATCGACCGATTAACTTGAAACTTCTATCATAGCTCAAGGACCATTAGAAACTCGGACAACCAAAATTTCAAGTTAAGCTGATAATCGGTTCCCTAGTTAACGGCCGACATAACCCCTTATCTGCTCTTTACTGGTCAATTTAAGTGAGCATTTGAGGATAGCTCCCAAACGGATCGACCGATTAACTTGAAACTTCTATCATAGCTCAAGGACCATTAGAAACTCGGACAACCAAAATTTCAAGTTAAGCTGATAATCGGTTCCCTAGTTAACGGCCGACATAACCCCTTATCTGCTCTTTACTGGTCAATTTAAGTGAGCATTTGAGGATAGCTCCCAAACGGATCGACCGATTAACTTGAAACTTCTATCATAGCTCAAGGACCATTAGAAACTCGGACAACCAAAATTTCAAGTTAAGCTGATAATCGGTTCTCAAGTTAAGGGCCGACATATTACATGACCCCTTATCTGCTCATTACTGGTCAATTTAAGTGAGCATTTGAGGATAGCTCTCAAACGGATCGACTGATTAACTTGAAACCTTTATCATAGCTCAAGGACCATTAGAAACTCGGACAACAAAAATTTAGAGTTAAGCTGATAATCGGTTCCCTAGTTAACGGTCGACATAACCCCTTATTTGCTAATTAAGCATAATATTGAATTTCTTCATGTGAACCATGATCATTGATCAGTGATCATCAATTTTGGGCACAGTGAGCCCACAGCTGCCAGCACTTCATGTCCCATATTTCAGTCGAACAACAGAGAATCTTTGAAAAACAGTTGGTACCTGCTGTTATTCCATCTCTGTAGAAGGGTATACTCGCTGCACTGATCGCCCATACACTTTCCCGAGAGTTCTGGTGCATGGTACCTTCTTAAACAGAGAATTTGGGCTGGACTCATCTTGATCAAGTATTTAAGAAAAAAGAAAATCAGACAAGTATATGGGATTGACACGGATATGATTTTCAAGCTGGAATCATATCAAAACCTCACAGTGATACACAAACCTAATATATAGAAAATCGATAAGATCAGTCGACACTAAACAGTAAACATGTGAGATAAAACTTATAATCTTCTGAAGCATTCCTACGTCACCGGTATGTAGTGGTGTCAGCAACTTGTGACGATAGAGTCGCCAAATCGTCACACAGCCCTGTTTTGATATTAGTCACCTCGCCAAACAATAGCTCAAAGCGTAAAGCAAACTTCCCATTAAATATGAAGTCATCCCCACAGTCATAACTAAACCGGAAGTTTGTGATACCACGCAAATCTCTTCTTAGTTGGATATTCCATCTCAACAATCTCTCCCTCCTCAGTCGCCGCCTCACTCTCAGTCCCAATCAGCGCACTGAATTCCGGCATTCCCTCGTCATCTTGCAGCAGGTCTTCTATCTTAGCTTGAGCATCGGCGAATATCCCGTGAATTAAACACGCAACGCTCAGATCAGTCTCACTGTACAGCGCAGCTTCGACGACTGGGTTTGTGCACGAAGGGGCGAGGTTGAAAGAAGTGTGATTTTCAACGGAAATGGAGTCCCAGACCTTTGCCCTTCGCACACTTTCCTCCCTGTTAAACGTGTGTACGTAAACTGGAGTTTTGTCCGATAGCTTCGATCTCTTGTTGTACGATCGAGTTTGTGGTCGTTTCCGACGTCCCGTGAATTGTGTTGGAGCGTTGTTTCTGAGATCAGGGACTTCTGTTGATGATGATGGTGGTTTGGGTATGGATGAAGGGTGGTGGACAGTCGGATGTGAGCTGTGATTCAGCGTTATTGACCGTTCCNAAACGTGTGTACGTAAACTGGAGTCTTGTCCGATAGCTTCGATCTCTTGTTGTATGACCGAGTTTGTGGTCGTTTCCGACGTCCTGTGAATTGCGTTGGAGCGTTGTTTCCGAGATCAGGGACTTCTGTTGATGATGATGGTGGTTGGGGTATCGATGAAGGGTGGTGTAGAGTCGGATGTGAGCTGTGATTCAGCGTTATTGACCGTTCCATGCTGGAAAGAAATGTTATCAGTTTCGATTATAATGTTATCTCATAATAGAGATAGGTAATGAAGTAATGCGAGATTTTGTTATCAGTTTGAATCTAGTTTGATTCAAACAAACTTTATCGAGGTTGATAACAAAATGGACACGCATCAAAGTTCAAAATGAAAGAACGAAAGAAAGGACTTTAATCATCATGAAAATCAAATATAATACCTATCTTTTTCATATGGTCAACTTTATTTTATAAGCAGATTCTGCAAAAATAAATATTGTTAAGAGAAAATCACAACATAATCAAGCTATATAACTTATCTTTACACCAACTTTAAAAGTTATTTTTGTTGACGGTGTTTCTGATTTAGACTCCATTAACTCAAATCATTGAAAATCAAGTTGATCATTGGATTCGTTGTTCGGGGCATTCAACGAAGCTTCATTACAACCAGCCTGTTATCAATCCAACTCTACGAGGTGGGATAACTCTGAAGACTGAAACGGTCTCTTTCGGCAAAATATTCAATCAAGACGTAATATAGGTATGTCCTTGCTTCAAAGATCTGGCATCTAAAGACAATCCAGTCCGATTTCGCCACGTTTTTCTCTGCTTCACGTCTTCGCGAATTTGAAACCATCCTCACGTTACCCAGACCTAGAGAAATACAATTTTCTGTATCGACGTATGTCGTATAGGTATACTCTGCCATCACCTGCAAGACCTCTCTTTCTTCTCCTTAGCACTGTCACCAGCCAAATCTCTCCCCCTTGGATATCTGCCCCCTCTCCCTCTCCTGTCTCTACAGGAAGAACAACATTTCATTAAGGTCTGATGATGCTTTCCTGTGCAGATGTTTGCCGTGCATGTATGCTATCTTGTGTGCGTACAGACACACAGAGGGCACACGGACAGTACCGGCCCAGTTCCAGTACATGTGGGTTAACTTGTACGCGAGTTTCTGAAAATAGACGCGTCACGTACTCATGATAATAAACTGAATTTTGAGAGTTCAGAGCAACCATAACTTATGGATTTGGTGTCACGGCGAGACACTAAATCCACAAGTGTCTCGCAGAGGTCCAGTTATTTTTTCTGAGACCTCGTTTCTCCATTTTCTATGGCCCGCTCTCTTCACCCCGTGAAATGAACGAAACTCAGAAAGACAGCAGAAACTTTACCTGTACATGATCAGGTCTGAGCGTCGACTCGTCATGGACAACAACATATCGGGAAGGGGTAACAATACCTGAAAAATAGTGTACATCCCTTCTTAAAAGAGTGATTGTGGCGCAAGGGGATGATTGTTGCTTTGATAACGAGGGTTGCTACTTTGCTATGGGGTTGCTGTGGGGATAGAGGTTGCTAAGGGAACGGTTGTTGCTATTAAGGTACCTTGTGAGACGTCCTGTGACACGAGGAAGAAGTCGTAGAGAGAGTTGCTGGTGACAGTATGATCTAGAACAGTACCAGGTGGCGCATTAGCGATCCTACCACCTCGACTTTGATCTCCCTGATGTTAACACAATATGTTAACAGTTAACAACAGATGTTGACAATTGGTGCTGGTTAACAAAGGTTCAATCTTGGCAAAGAGGTAATACCCATCTATAGATTTGGACATAGTTTGTGTATAAACGGTTAAGGGACTTTCGAGAAAAACATACCTCGAAAGTGAACAGACGGGTTCTGCTCCTCTTCTGAACAACAACCACGATCAATTCAGGTTTATACCCGTCTTGCATTGCAGCGAACGCCCTTTCGAACTGTTCAACCTGAAGCAGGTTCATTCCAATGGATGTTACTCGCCATCAAAAGTCCTCGGTTCGGAACCAAAGTGATACCCACAAAGTTCCAGACAATAGTTGTGTAATCGTTCAATCTTACTCGAAGCACGATCAAAATTTAACATTGATCGTGTTTTCCTTACCTCATACTGTTTGACAACAGCTAGTTGACCCTCTGACACCCCATCTCTGAACACAATAACCCTACTTGGCAACTGATCGTTTTTTCCCTGAGAGAGAGAAATGAGTCACTGATCACTGATTTGAGCATTGAAATTATCGAATATCGAGTCACAATTCAAACTCACATAGGCTACAGGTATGACCCCCATTCGGCAGTCATTCGACCACTCAGCACGACTGTTCACATATTTTGTGGTCGAGAATAACATCGGAATTATTTGGTCTCCGCGATTTGGGTATTCAATATTGAGTGCAGGAAGAATATCCAACACGGTACCATGTATTTGGTGAGAGCGAGTGTTGTCATGCTCTGTAATCTGGAAGAGAACTCTTGTCCTCTGTCTTCCTTTTCTGACGCCACAAAGAACTTGCTGTGGAGTCGGTTCAGGGTTGCGATAAACCCTGTAAGAGAGAAAGAGAGGATTGAGATTAAAAATATCTGGGATGTTTGGTTAATGAGAGAATGATTCAATTGGTAGGCAGGGATTATAGGCTTATAGGAATCAAGCGAGCATGAGACCCTTGGACACTCTCGACGATCAACTGTGCACACAGTTATTATGAAGTAACTGTGATCAACTTACCTCTCTTACCAGTACCCACACTTACCAGTGTAAGAGTCACCGGCACGACTCGTTGGATCATGGTAAGTGTCCAGACCGATTATCATTGCGTTCTCCATGGGTATGTTACAAGCCCACAGCTCACCACCCAGCTTAGCACATATCTGTAGCATGATCTTCTGGACCAGTGTCTTCCGCCTGAGGTGGCAATGTGACTACTGACTGCGGCAGTATGGCAGTCAGAAATAACAAAGTTCCGATGATAGCTTATTAGGTATCGATTATATGGAAAGTTTGATCATTTTGCCACGATATTTGGACTTAAGGTAATTTTTTTGATTGAAGTATAATAGTACAACTTAAGTAGTTTCCTTGACCCCAGTCTCCAAACAAATACTCACTTCTGAGGCTGACAGAGCGTCCTACTCAAGAGGACCTGACTGGCTACAGGACTGTCAATATAACACAGTTGCTTGATAGCGTTGTACCGGTCGTCACGTTCAGTAGGGACAATTGTTACCACGAGCTGTACTCCACGTGTCAAGTTGTGGGTGATGGTCCTGTTCAGAGATAATGAGGGGTTAATCTGGTAAAGTAAGTAGATGCATTATCAATCTTAATGCGTTATAATGATATGTTGATACAATAGTTTTAGAAATGACAATTCATGTATTAGGAGTTGCGAGCTGCCCTAGTGTAGATCAGTAACAACTGATTATGGAATGATCGCGGCATCAATTCCAAGAGAGGACACACAACCCCCTTCTCTCCCAATCCGTCTCACTTGATATAAGTCTCTGTATCCTCCTTTGTGATGGGCAAAGCCACTGGTTCTGTTACCCGCATACCAAGTCGCCGAGATGCATTTCTCATGCACGATACCAACTCTCTAGCCTTGCTCTGGTCCCGTTGTGGGTAGATGAGTAACCTGGGATAGGGTGGATGGGGGAAGTCGTGATTGTCCAGAAGTGAGGAGGAAGCTCAGAATCTTCATGTAGTCAGTCAATTGTAGAACAGTAATTCATTGCTATTCGTAAGAAGTGACCACTTGTAGAAATACAATTCCCTCAACTTTTCAGACCATGACCCACCAGTTAACTAGATCGACAGGTCCCAAGGTTTTACTGTCAGCCGAATCTTTACTGAAATCAGCGTTCCTCTTTATGCTCACTGATTTTTGGTCCCCGAAAATGATTTGCTCTGTGCCGAGTTGGCGAGCTTCCACTGTCAACTGTTCATCGTCTTGAGTAAGAAAAACACGGTTAGTAATAAACTAATACACCATGAGCGATGGAATGCCCAAAAGTAAAAGTCTTTTGAAAAAACGGGTCAAGTAAGATCAGCTATATATTACAAACCGATCGAGAGATGCCATTTCTTCAACTCCTCCAATGCCTCTGGACTCTCCTTGACATTGGCGATGAAACTCTTGATAGCCCTAACTCTGTCTCGAGCATCGAGTCTGGTGTGAGCTGCAATGTCTTTGCGGACCATGAAGTCATCAGCTGTAGACTGTGAGAGACCTGGGAGTAAAGGGAGGTGTTAGAGCTTCGTCTCAAAGTTCAAATTGTAACTCATTTTGTCGTTTTGAAGATATCGCTATCGGATCAAGGAAGATCGGATCGAAGAGCGAGATTGGATTCAGTGCGGAACCTGTCATAGCACAGAGCTCTGGAACGAGATAGATAAACCGCTCGTCTTGGTTGAGTTCATCCCTGTGCTTCATTCTGTAGAGTTGAAATTGAACGGGAAGATTCCCAGAAGACAGTATCTAGATGACTCATGAGATTAAACACTGCCAAATGCCCAGTACCCGAACCATCAATGTGAAAATACGCAGTAACAATAACAATTTTCCGACCAGATTTCTCAATCGCATTCCATTCCCGGCTCTTCCATCATCACTCTCTCCAACTCCACTCACTACCACCCCTTCGTTGTTCCCACTCAACTCTGACCCACTTAGACCACTCTGACCACACACACACCAACTCCCTCCCACTACCCTCTCACTACCTGTGTAAGAGCAGGGGTTGAGAACAATCCCTGATAACAATATCATAGTGGTCCCGATAGTAGTCAATGTAAGAGATCTTGTTCCCTCGTCGATCAGTGAATGTGGACCGTGGACTCTCGTCCCACGCGATGTCGTCCACTCGATAAGTCTGGTTGTTGTACCGAGTCATGACCACGTTACCTGGGGACAATAAACTGTGCATTAGCAACTTTTTATTATAGTGGAATTATGGTAGTGAAAACCATTCCTATGTATTTTTGGACGCTGAATCGATTCCCGGTCGAATTTTGGCTCTATCTCGCTTCCCTGAGGAGCTATCTGTATGGTGACTTCTCACCTAACATCTGAGAAGAAATAAGAATTTTCCCCAATTTCCCAATCAGCTAGCTCTCTAATTCTTTCAGATTCGAATTCTACGTCAAAAAATAGGCCAGAAACACTATATTTCAGCATGTCATGTGCAGAAATAATTTTGGCCTATTTGTGTGTACCATTGATTTTCGCGTTTTTGTAGTGTTTGCTTCCCAGGGGAGAGAAATCGTCATTTGGGCGTGGTTTCACGGCAAGTATGAACTTCAAATGATCGCAAAGAGGGTTGATACTTGTAGTGTGAGAGTAGGAGAGATGATTTGGTGGAAAAATAGTGACGTCAGCACCATTTAAGTCTTCATCCGAGACCCTTGAAATCGGAGTATAAAAGTGTGGAGTCAATCAC
This sequence comes from Beroe ovata, assembly GCA_946803715.1. Lineage (NCBI taxonomy): Eukaryota > Metazoa > Ctenophora > Nuda > Beroida > Beroidae > Beroe > Beroe ovata. Next base: position 57,647 of record CAMPET010000200.1, on the reverse strand, counting down.
TTCACTTTCACCGATACTCAGATCAGAAACTCGATGAAATTTTTTCTATCCCATTATCATGCGAATACTACGCATTCCTATGTATTTTTGGACGCTGAATCGATTCCCGGTCGAATTTTGGCTCTATCTCGCTTCCCTGAGGAGCTATCTGTCTGGTGACTTCTTACCTAACATTCGAGAAGAAATGAGAATTTTCCTCAATTTCCCAATCAGCTAGCCCTCTAATTCTTTCAGATTCGAATTCTACGTCAAAAAATAGGCCAGAAACACTATATTTCAGCATGTCACGTGCAGAAATAATTTTGGCCTATTTGTGTGTCCCATTGATTTTCGCCTTACATCTGAGAAGAAATGAGAATTTTCCTCGATTTCCCGATGAGCTAGCTCAAAAATTTTTGCATATTTGAATTCTACGTCGAAAAATAGACCAGGAACAATCATTTCTAGTAGGTATGCCGCCTGCGAAATATTTTTTGGCCGTTTAGTGTGTCCCATTGATTTTCGTGATTTTGTTGTGTTAGCTTCCCACAGGTCTGAAATCGTCATTTGGGCGTGGTTTCACTGCAAGTATGAACTTCAAATGATCGCAAAGAGGGGTGATACTTGTAGTGTGAGAGTAGGAGAGATGATTAGGCGGGAAAATAGTGTCGTCAGCGCCATTAAAGTCTTCATCCGAGACCCTCGAAATCGGAGTATAAAAGTGTGGAGTCAATCACTTCACTTATACCGATACTCAGATCAGAAACTCGATGAAAACTTTTTGTCCCATTTTCATGCAGATACTACGCATTCCCATGTATTTTTGGACGCTGAATGGATTCCCAGTCGAATTTTGGCTCTATCTCGCTTACCTGAGGAGCTATTCGTCAGGTGACTTCTTACCTAACATCTGAGAAGAAATGAGAATTTTCCTCGATTTCCCGATGAGCTACCTCAAAAATTCTTGCAGATTTTTGCAGAATACTTATAATAGGGATTTCAGCTCGCAAGTTGCGATTCGCAACTGCCAGTTATCTGTCATCAAGCTGTGCTCCTCCTCCAAACTAACCCACGATCTCCTTGGTGGCAATTGTCTGTAGATTAGTTTGGTTTGTCTTGTATATCTCGAGCAACAAGTCCATGATTGTGTCAGTTCTCAACATCTTGTGCGAGACATTGGTCTGTAACATGAACCCGCCCTCAAGTTGGGTGACCGATGTAACATACCTGGGCAATGAATTGAATCATAAACATAGAAATAAAAATACCGAAATAATGGTATACCCACCGACCTTACTGAGCAAATCAAACATTCCAGGCGACTTATCAATTCATTAACTCAGATTATCCAACACCAAACAAAACAACGTATTTCAAATTTAAACATTTCCAATATACCTACCCTGGCCATAACTCCAGCTTATGTCGAGGTATTTGAACAGATCGTTTGGGATCGTACAGATTCTTCCCCAGTCTCGCATACTTCAGCTTGCTGAGCACAGTTTTGAAGATAATGTTGAGAAGGGGGACGCACTCCTCGATAGGGAGCGTCTTTGTGAGCTGGTATCGGAGTGTTATCTTTTCTCCTGGGGGCGAGATTTTTCAAATGCTCCTTTCAAATTCCATGAAAGACGGTCAAAGATAACGCAAATCACTATGTTTAAATCATTGAAATTGCTGAATGGGAGTCACCAGTGTTTTCTTTAGTTGATATGAATTGGCTTCCTTCCAATTTCTGCGAGGTAAATAGAACAGCCCCATCGAATCTCCATGCTCTGTTGTCACCGAGATGTGGTTCCAGTAGTTTGTGCCTGGCAACATAGCACACAATGGATAACATATCTCAAGAACTAATTTCAACTAGTCTAAATTGATCTTATTTCGAATTCTCTAAATCCGATAATCTCATCCATCTTTAAAACACTCCCCACAAACGCACCTCAAATACTTGCTATCGACTGGCGGGTCGAATACAACGTGATACTGATACACATCCGTATCGGTGAAGCGGACCTTGATGAAATTCGTGATGACGTTCAGCTTTTGGCCCTCCTGCGCGAACGCCGGCCGCTCGGGAAGTGGGACATCTGGGTCAAAATCTGGCATGGCGTTATCTGGCGTCTGATGGATGGTGCGGGTCAAGAATGCATTAAAGCTCTATTTAATGATGCAATAGGTACAATGAAAGTTAATTAGTAACGACCTTCCATTGTACGTATCGTGGAATCATATCTTCGACAGGGAACCAATATCAGTCGAGATTCCTACGTCACAGTCATGCACTATGCAGTGGTGTCAGCGATGAGTGACGAATCAAGTGCTCGTTCGTCAAACAGCCCTGTTCTGACGAACTGGTGTCAACGAATTCCTACGTCACAGTCATACAGTGGTGTCAGCGATTCGTGACGGATCAAGTGCTTGTTCGTCAAACAGCCCTGTTCTGACGTACTGGTGTCAACGAATTCCTACGTCACAGTCATACAGTGGTGTCAGCTATTTGTGACGAATCAAGTGCTCGTTCGTCAAACAGCCCTGTTCTGACGAACTGGTGTCAACGAATTCCTATGTTGCAGCTATGCAGTGGTGTCAGCAACGAGTATACGAAAATTTGCTGTGATCTGAAAAGATCCGCGTTTCACTAACTGTGTCCATTGCCTCTCCATATTCTGCCCTCCCCTGAGCCCCGATGCTCCCAGGGGAGCTATTGTTGTTGGGCTGTCTAATTGAGGGGGAAGAAGGGGGACCTCTCATGGCCACGTCCCTCAACATAGCACCGCGGCCTTGGGGATGCGGGGGGTGAGTGTAGTAGTGTTGTTATAGATAGTATATCAAATCCAAAACATCGCAAAAGAAAAGATCTTCGTTACAGTAATTTACAACTTTATGTTCTCTATCCTCATCGTACAGAATAGTTTCTCCAGTGCTCCATATTGTAACTGTCAGTAGAAATAATGCGGAGTTATACGAACCTACAGGTGCCCGGCTTTGATCGCTCCTCTCCAATGCAGTCCTGATCTTGATAGCATTCTTTTCTTCGTTTTCGAGGAGTTTACGCGCAAGCGCACCCCTTCCTATCATATGTGTTCTACTATACATTGTAGGGGTGAGTTGAGCAAGGGGTCATTATGTGACATTAAGTATTAAACGAAGAGTTGTGCATTTTTTTCTAAAATTCCAATTAAGGCAATTGAAACAAAATCGAGTTAAAATATCGAAGTCTAACTTTCCAACCAGATTTATCAGTATCCTGGCTTCCTAAACTTATCTGAGATAAATAACACCCTAACAGATAAAACTCAGTTCATTTCACGTTGTGTCCATTGAGTTTGATATTAGGATGTGATTCTTGATGGCGGATAAAGGATTTTTCTGGAATCTCTCATTCCTGAGTACAGCTCTGAACTGATTCACATGTGACCTGGAGGAAATATTAATTATTTTCAGAACAATCTTCCTCGTCCATCAGTGTTTACCACTCGATTATAGCCAGTTATACGAGCTAGTTATCAATGAAATATTCGCATTCAAAAGCAAAGTCAAAGCAATCATAGTAACTGAATGCGCAACATCACAAAAAACGACTGTAAGCAGCATTTCAGATGGAACTTACATCACGGGGTTGTAAGCACTGTTGCCGGATTTCTTGCTAACTGGTTTACTGGTGCTATTATTATGGACATTGATATCTATCTTCTTATTGCTAAGAAGGTCGGAGAGGATTGAAGTTAGCTCATCTGATAGAGGTTTAAGGTCACCAGTTATTTTGGTCTTTTCTCGCTTCTGTTTTGCGATGGATTCGTCTGCAGCTGATAATTTGGATAGAATGATAATAACTGTTAATTGTTAGCATAAAGCATAGACCTATGATTTAAATCTAAATCCTGAGCTGTTAAACAAAACGTACCTTTCTTCAAGTTATCCAGTTTCTCTTTCCACTTTTTACTTTTCTCCTTCAGTTTTTCTTTCTTCTTTCTGTTCTTCACTTTTGAAATCTTTTTCAAACTTTCTGCTCCGCTTCCTGATTTTGTCTTTGCGGAGACTGTCTTTTTCTGGATTATTTCTTCTGGCTTACTGTCGTGGAGGAGGCATTTACTAAGCTAACATATCAAGTGGTACAAGATAAAGTTGTGCTGAAGATGTGACTAGAAAAGGAGAAGTACCAATGACATATTCGTCTCACCTGATCTCTTTCATGTCCGCGTCTGAAGTGCCCATGTAGGGATGGGACACTCGTGATGACTTCTGCTTCTTAGCTTTCCCCATCCTGGTACCTATATTATGCAGAAATGTTTTACCATAACTTCATCAGTTGGATTCATCTTGATTCGTGATTTTGATTGAAGAGACAAAGAAAAAGGCACCACTCTACTGCAATAGAGACATAGATTTGATAAGTCAACAATAATATCGAAAAACGTGATAACAGCTAAATAATGTGGTTAGAATTTGCATTCCACTAAACCATTCCAATACCTTACCAATCCTTCAATTGAGAACCAGATAACACAATAACATAAACCTATAATTTCGGTCAATCAAATTTCTCATGGCGGTGCTGGACCAGGCGGCAATGGTGGCTGGGACTGGGAATATACAGGCAGGGGCGGCGTGAAGGACACACTCTGATGGTACTGGCTATAGTCAGCGTACGGCTGGGCGTTGTAACCATGGTACCACGAGTTCTGGGATATTGATGACTGGTAGTCTGAGTAGCTGTAACTACTCTGATTGTACCCATATTGAGTTGATTGATATTGGTTGTAATCCGACCAGTCTGCACTTGAAGAGGTGCTATTCTTAGACTGAGATGTAGACTGAGGGTTGGCTATCACAGACTTGCTTCCGATTGTAGGAATAGTTTGATGGTTTGGAGTAGATACAACTGAGCTTGGTTTCTCGACCGCAGAGTCTTGCTGGGATGAACTATTTGCAGTGCTAGGAGCATCGGGTGTCAGTTTAGTGTCTCTTTGAAGTATCTTTATTGCTGGAGCTGCCTGCGACTTTGATTCGGGAACAAAATTGATAATTGGCAAGCTATGCTCTTTGGGAAGTGAAGGTAAATCGCCAATACCAGTGATAACTTTTGGTTTTTTGCTCTTGTTTGGTTTATTTTTCTTCTTCTTAATGTTTTTTCGATTTATTGGCGGGGGATTTTCTTCAAGTTTCTGAAGTGTGAGTGCGGCCGTCATCTTCTGGGCTGAAATTACATTGGTTGATATAAAAAAGTAGGTAAAGATATGAAAACGATTAACATCTTACATCACCTATTTGGACTCAACAATTCAAAAAACATTCTTACCCTCCTTTTTGCTTGGTCCTGACCCCTGGAATGCCTGTCCTTGGACAGTGATAGTGCAGCTGAACATGATGGGTCTGAATCCTGGATTCTCAATCTCATATTCAGTCTGAATGTCAGGACCATACCACTGGTTGAGGAACATGGCCGGATGTGTCTCGGGAGTCGGATGCTCTGTAACAGTATACCGTTGTCAAAATGTGTTCAGCAATGGATTGGATGCTCAGACACAGTAAAGTTCACAGTAACCTAGTTGGCAAGAAGACGCTGAATATTACCTTTAGGCTTGTAGATGGGAACAGCAGTTTCTTCGCCAGTTTCTCCAACGGAAATGTACCAGGGTTCTTCTATCTGCGTCTCCTCTCTTTCTTCTTCCATCACTGATTCTAGAAGCCTTTGCTTGCCAGAATAAGATTCTGGGATGTGGTCATTCAGCTCACTTAATCCTGAAATCAATAATAAGTTAGAAATTAAGATAGAATAATCTAGCCCATCAAAATCTAACAAATTACTAGACATAATCAATGAACCTTCTACATCAAGGAAAGTTAGTGCCTTTATTGCTGCTTCAGACTTTGCAATGGTCATGGTGACCCCATAACCCAGGAATTTATATCCAGTGAACTTCACCCAGGCTGTTAATTTCCAAAACTTGAGTTCATCATACCTCTCTCGTGCCTCCTGAGGAGAAATCAAAAACTTATTCAATCAGAGTTTCAAAGTTCAATGAACCTATCAAGATTAGGAGGGCACTGGTTCACCTCCCCAAATAAGCATGTTGGTATTTTTTCTTTCAGAGCTCCTATTGGATGCTTTCCAGCAGCAGTGAATGTACCCTTTGGTAATTTCCTCTTGGAGGCTTTCTTTATGACTCCTTGACTCTTTTGCCACTCTGAATAGTCCTTTGGGGTAACTGAAGAGAGGTGGTTTGTATATAAATCAGGAATAAGTCTTGCAATTTTGATGGGAATTGATTGGTTGTTGGTCTGTAATAGCCCATCATTTTTATTTTTAGTCATTCTCATTGCTTCATTGGCACAACCTTTTTCACTTTCTTCTGGATTGACCTCTACTCTTGTTTTTTCAGAGGCTGGAACCCAATCATCTAACTCTTTATTTTTTACAACTGGCTCTGAAGAAGATGGCACCCAGGCCCCATATGGATCTGCAGTTGGTTCCTTTTGTTGACTTGAAACAAGTGTCAGCCCCTCAGTCTCTTTAACATCAAAATTATCATAATATGCATTTGAATCATCACCTGACGTAGTAGGAAATGATAATGAACCAATTCAATAGGTGGTATGAGGAAATTGAAGAAACTTTTCATGTACTAGAAGGATTACCTTCTTCTGTACTGTATGGGTCACTGAAACTCTCTTCTGTCCATGAATAATCATAGTTATCTGCATAATCTTTGTAGTAATCACTATTGGTGTAATCAAGTTCATCAAGTCTATCTCTATAGGCAGGAGGAGGATATCTGGGGCCAATTTCAGCCCTTCTGGGATGATGATATCCAGAGTAGATGTCAGGATCTCTTGGCATTGGTTGTCTCCTTGGAAATGACCGTCCTCTGGGAATAGCTTGTCCTCTAGGAAAAGGCCTCCCCCTTGGTGGAAATTCCCCCCTTGCAGTTGGCGGACCCCTCAGTGAAGGGTATCCTTTAGTGGAATGAGACAGGTGTATGTTATGGGTTTGTGGCTCATGATAAAAAGGTCTTGGATGACGTATTCTGGAGTGCCTGATTTCCCTCGATGGATGCACTGGATATTCACTTTGATATCCATCAAAGCAGGGGTTTGTAGAAAATCTTTGTTGATGTAACATATGCACCCCTAGGGTTACGTTGAAAATAGGGTCAAATGAATCTACACTTCAAAAACACACTTCAGAAGAGAAAGGTTATTCCAAGACACCAAAGGTTTAATAAACCAGATTCATAAATAGCAAAAACAAGTAATAGAAACATATTCTGATGAGTCCACTTCTTGTCAACTAGGTAATGCAATGATCTCAAAAAAAGTCTTTGACGGAATGCCTACAGGACTCAGGAAGTATACATGGTGGCCAAGAATTTGAGGAATGCATGAAGAGGAGTAAATGAATTATTTTTAAAGAAAATGAATTTCATTAATAAAATACATAACCACTGTAAAAGATGGCAAAAGAATGAAATTGTTTTTAATTCATAAAATGAATAAATAACCGTATGGAATTTCAAAAATTCTCACGCAATTTTTCTGTAGTGGACGCGTCGCGCGCTCGGAACAGTTATAAAAGTTTAATTGTTATAACTTAACAATGCTAATTATCAAGCCTTCATACATGACACAGTGACGCGATCTGTGATCAAACGGCGCGGCGCGGTGGCAAGGGTTTTTGCGGCGCGTGCAAAACCCAAACTAAAGCCGCGCGGCGCTAATATTGTAGGCAAGTTAAATTAAATTTGTTTTATGTTATCAAGCGTCCGAGCAGTTTTTGCTGTTCATGTCGCGCGGCGTTGACAAAGGCCTGAATGCGCGTTCGAGAAACAGCGCGAAAGCATGGACAAATGACATGACATTCGATAAGCTCATAAGCTATTGTTTGTATTCCATGATTATGATGATATCAGTGATTATGTCATTTATTTATTTCAACCTTGGCATACAACTTATAGCATACAAAAAGATAGGTGGGATTATTATTTGAATTGAAATGAATCTTGCTGGCTGCTGCATGCTGTAATGAATCCTAAGTGAATGAAATAGAGCAAATTGTTGCATTCAATCCAATTCAATAGCTACAAAGTTGGCTGGTTGCCATGCTAACAAATTATGTTTGGTAGTATGCCACATAATGGAAGATATTATACAAGACCATTATATGCCAGAGATTTTGTAAATCAAAATGTTGGTAGGCAGAATAAGGAATCAGGAGACAAACCATGCTCCTTGGAAATGATGAGCTTTCTTGGGTGCCTTGAGTAAGTTTATTTCAACTAAGCAGCAAATTCTGTAGCAGGAATTGCTTCTTTTAAGGTACGAGATACTTAACTATAACTCAAAGAGTTGATTGTCAAAGATTGATGTTTCAGGAAGAATCAAAATAATCAAATCAAATGTCAAACTGAGGCTATTACACTGAAAGAGTGCATGGCATCATTTACCAGAGATCAAAAAGAAGGCAAGAAGAAACCTGAACAAACCCCGGTAAATATAATTCCTAATTATATACCGCCTTTACAGAAACTGAATGTTCTAATAAAATCAAATCATCATCAGGCTATGGTTCAAGCCAAAAGATATGGGAAATTGCCAAAGCTAGTAAGCATACTCAGACATTTGAGATGAAACTATGCCTTGTGAGAATGATACAACCTTGATAATGAAAGAAGTCTGGGATGTTGATTATGTTGATTGTTCAGTCATTTCTGTCATTGATGAGTATTCTTGACCATACAGATCACTCTCTCTACTCTACTGCATTTGAATTTCTTTTTACTGACTTACTGTAAGCTTGATGGAATGTCATTAAAATGTAATCCTACATTTCTAAGGAAATGACAGAAAAAGTGCCTCGGGAACAACTAGTTGTTGAAGAGATTCTGAAAGAACATCATGTCTCTAAATATGAGCCTGGTGTTGTTCCATATATGATGGACTATGTATATTGTTATCTGCAGACAGTCCTTGAGGATGCTAAGATATATTCAGAACATGCTAACAAGCGTCATGTTGATCTTGATGACTTGAAGTTGGCTGTAAACTTGACACTTGATAAAACTCACAATACATTGCCCAGTAAAGAGTTTCTATTAAAGCTTGCCAAGGAGAAGAACAGTCAACCACTTCCCCCAATTCCTGAAGGAAGATGTGGCATTCGACTTCCACCAGACAGACTCTGTCTTACAAATTCTAACATTTCAATCAAATCAAACCAGAAAACAGTCCTTGACAACACTCAAGTTGGATCACTCAGGAGTTTTCCAAGTAGTTATGGTGTGAAAGTTGAACCACAGCAACCTATTCAACAAATTCAGCCTACTCTACCAATGCCCGTCACTAATCCTTACTCAACATTCACTGAACAGTTCCAGGAGCCAGAAAATGTTGGTTTCCAACAGAAGCATTATGGTGGACAGGTTTATGGAAAGAGGAAGCATGACCAGATGGATCTTGATGACTACGATATTTGAATAAACGCACTCATGCCCACCTGAATCATATATTGAGAAGTCAAGAATCAAGATCATTCACTTAACAACAAATAGAACAAGCTGAGGAAGACAAGGAATTGGATTATTTGAGGATATTTGCATCATCCACTGATTCAGCAATCTGAATTGTTCTCTTGAAAATAACATGAATCATGAAATATGTAGCCTCCAAGACCGTCACTTGAATTGCGTTTTCTCTTTAGTCTTTTCAAAATGTTCAAATTTTCATATGTTGAGATCCAATTAGTGCCCTGATTGAATCTTATCCTTCTGAGTAGGTTAAGATAAGATGTTTTCCTATTCACCCTCACCGACAACGAAAAAACTCCTGGGATGGAAGCAAGGAGATGAAGAAGAGAAATGGGCTAGCAAAGGTAACAATACACCCCGAAAAAAACATGGCTTGAATACTCGCCTATTTCATGCTGATTTATTGTCCATCTTCTCTTAGCCGTGGAAGCACTTGAGAAGAAGCTAAAGAAAAAGAAGGGGATGTTGGAAGAACTGGAGAGGGCTCTATCGTGTCCAAATATCAAGACTGATTGTGTCACCATACCTCGTAGCTTGGATGGGAGGCTACAGGTTGGTGGAGTTGATTCAATGGCTGGGAAGCCCGTTTGAAGTTCCATAAAGATGCATTTTTCATCTGCATGTTCGTTCACCTTGCCCATACCACCCTACCCACTAACTTGAAAATTCGAAACGAGTATAGTTTTCATTATCTACGACCATACACCTTTAACTATTCAGGTTTCTCACCGTAAAGGCTTGCCTCACGTAATCTATTGTAGAGTCTGGAGATGGCCAGACCTACAGACTCACCATGAGCTCAAGAGTGTCGATTACTGTAAGTTATGGCACTTTTTGGACATTGTATGCAGTTGTATGATCTACATTGTATACTTGACTGAAATATTGCACTCTCAAACAGTCATGCTTCTTGCATCTATTGTATGAACTTCACACAGGTAAGTTTGGTTTTGCTGAAAAGAACAAAGAAGTGTGCATAAACCCGTACCACTACATCAGAGTGGAGACGCCTATTCTCCCGCCTGTTCTTGTACCCAGGTTCGTTAAACCGGTGTAAAGACAGTTTATACCTTCAGTCTACACTTTGCAGTTCACTGCTATCTACCTATGCACAAGTACATGTACATTCTACATCCCACCTCTATACATTTTAATTAACCAAGGTATACCTCTGTTGGACGTGGAGCGGGTAATTTGCATATTATAAATTGTAAGCCCCGGCAGGATGACAGTTAATGAGACCCCCCATTCTAACCCTCCTAACCCTCCTCTCTCTCTGACCCTCTTTTTGCACGATCCCCCTTGCAGGTATGCTAACAGTCAGGGACTGAATGATAGGCTAGTACCCTGGCAGCCTACCCCAGACCCTCCACTACCGTACAATCAGACTCTCTCCCCAAACACAGACTTCACTCTCCCTTCACCCCTCAACTCGCCCATAGCTGTGTGCCCGGGATCCAACGATCACGTCTCGGTAAGGGATGATCGGTGAATAAACAAGTATGAAGGCGGAGCAGAAATAGCCATATCCGAGAATTTTGCTTTTTTCAAATGAAATAGGTGGCGATGCCCCAATTTCCCTCAGATTCCATTCCGTGAACCGGCGCACTGGGCAAAGGTGACGTACTACGAGCTGAACACCAGGGTTGGAGAGCCCTTCACCGCCCTCTCACAACACAGCCAGATTATCATTGATGGATTTACTGATCCTGGTGAGTGAGCAATCCTCAGAAATTGTAGATTTTGGAGATTTGGTTTCCGCAAATTCATGACTTTACATGATTATCCAGATTACTACGTGATAAGAATATTGTCGCGAATAACGTGATATAACGTGATACTGTCGAGTGATGAAGTCATTCTGTCCGGTTATAACGTGACTTTGTTCCCAGGCATGAACAAAGATCGGTACTGCATCGGGTTGCTAAGCAACGTGGCTAGGAATCCGATGATTGAAGCAACGCGGAAACACATTAACAGGGGCGTCAAACTGACCAAAGTTAATGGAGAGGTGAGCAGGGGTTTGAAACAGAGATTTTGTTGTTTTTGACATAACTGAACATAAGTGTTCTCATGGTTATTAAGATTTTGTGAAAAAAATAAATGACATATGAATAGTTGTCTGGGTTGTTTTAGCTCCATTAGGTCCCTCACAATAAGTTTAAGCACATAATATAATCTGAACTCTGGAACATTTAACATGATGTGCCGATCTCAAAACGTGCGATGGTACTGTATGTCTCCACCAGAGTTACTAAATCTAGAATAAGACCATGCGCTAGAATCGAGACCAAGCCCTCTCTCGACGATACTTAGCTCGATATATCAATCTCAAGAGCCGGAGATTTGCTATTTTTGGCACAATCACACACCCCTCACACTCTCACTTGTGTATAAATAGTGTTACAGTCTGCTGCTGCTCACTGTCCAAAGCTGTACCAGGTACGCTGTTACCTGACGATATTTACAGCTGACAGTAACAGAATCTTCAGGGCGCGTGTGTTTGTGTAGATATGTTGTCGAATTCTACTTTTTACTCTCTTATAACGAGTGTTTCACTCTTGATTGAGGAATGTGATTGTACCTGTACCTGTCGGTTAACACCAAATTTTCCTGATTACAATGAAAACCGCTCTCTTGAAGAAATACGAGTGCTCTCACTGATCAATATCAGGGATATCACCAATATATCCCCATCCATTACAAAACAACTGGTACACACATTCAGGACTAATTTGCCTCGGTATAACCCCAAACTCCTCCATCCTCCCCTTGAAATAACCCATAAATTCCAAATCAAAATAACCCCCACCCTTCCCCCTCTCACTCAGGTACATGCGGAGTGTTTGAGTGACAGTGCCATCTTCATACAGTCCCGGAACTGCAATAGGGAGCGGGGCTTCCACCCGTCCACAGTGTGTAAACTACCACCCGGTTACAAACTCAGGATATTCAACTACAGGTACATAACGCCAGTTGTTATACCGATATTACCGATAATATCGATACATAGACTACCGATATTATCGTCAGATCCTTATATTTGCCAACCGGTTTACGTGCCTTGCGTGTTTCGGATCAACTACAGGTACGTCAGACATTTTACCGGTACCTACATAGACTACCGGTATTATCGGTGTTATCGGTGTTAACTGTGTAACGACGCTAGCTTATGTATGGATCAGAGTCACACTTGAATTCTCCTTGTTTCTCTCAATGGAGTATTGCACTTTGTTTTCAGTGATTTCTATCGCTTACTACAAGAGAATGTGCACAAGGGATTTGAGGCAGTGTATGATCTGACGAAACATTGCTCCATAAGGCTGAGTTTTGTGAAGGGATGGGGAGCAGAGTATCACAGACAGGTACTTGATATTGACACCAGGTTGCTTACAGTGACACCAGGTTACTAACACTAGGTTGCTGAACAGTGAACCCTGCTTTGTCGACACCACAATACTTGCAACAGTCTCTTGACACCATTTCATGGGCATGCATCATTGGTAGGCAGCAGTATATTGACAACGATGAGCGGATAGTGACACCTTGACACCACAATGACGACATCTGTTTGACACCTCACCGTTCACAACGAAAATCTGACACCCCTGAGTTGCCGTGTCTCCATCTAACCTGCAGTGATTCAATGATACTACTTTCATGATCATGAAATGCGGCGTGTCATGTACCGACTGTGCGATACCATATAAAACTACATCAATGTCGAATCCTAGATATCCGGAACTGCTATCGAAACCTTTTCGGTTTGAGAACCTTTCATCTTATTCAGATCGAGACAGAACACAATATTTTCTACACACTCAGCATTATGATATGAGTGTAACGTGTATGCTGTATTTTGTCATGTTCATGATAGAGATGGCCCCATCATTTGAATAAATATGTCGTCTGAAAGCTCCGTGCATGTTTCGCATCTTATAATATTACATGTTTGTGTGTATGTTTCAATCATATGTGTGTGTGTGTGTGTGTGTGTGTGTGTGTGTGTGTGTGTGTGTGTGTGTGTGTGTGTGTGTGTGTGTTTTTGTGTGTGTCTG
>CAMPET010000200.1:23003-44007 GCA_946803715.1 Beroe ovata | reverse complement strand
GTGTGTGTGTGTGTGTGTGTGTGTCTGCTTCTGTGTGTCTTTCTGTGTGTTCGTATATTTTGGTTTGTTTGTAGTCGTGAAACGTCCCAGAAACTGTCCCATCACCATGGATCATGTCGTAAGCCACACATTTTTCGCGGGATACATTATGCATGTTTCACAGAACATATTTTGATATGTTTTCGAGGATATTCTACCATAGTACGAAGACATCTTTGCCCAAAACATGTGGATACTGGATACAATTCATGTTACCGTACATTTGCCGTGTAACTATATTATATATTCATATCAGATACATGTACATGAGTGTTTATATATATAGATTTTGTCGGAGAGATACGGTTATGGAGAGACGGGATTGGCTGAGAACGTAAACTACGCCCGGTAGTTGAAATGAAGAAACATTATTAAGAAAATGTCGCAGAACAATGAACTTTATGTGAATACGCTCACACACACACACACCACTTACATACTTACACATACATACCACATGCATATGTTCCTAGAAACACACGTTCCAAACGATCTCTGACGCCTGCAGTCTGAGCACAGGGCAAACTGTAACAAAGTGTGCCCTGTGTGGCCCTGGATTATAATTGTTCCGTGTAAAACACACCCGAACATTGGTTTGTACTCGTGGCGCACGGGCACTGCACTTGAACAGCACGAGCACTGCACTTGAACAGCAGGCACTGCACTTGGTACACCGGGCACTACACTTAAACAGCACGGGTACTGCACTTGGTACACCGAGCACTGCACTTGGTAGACCGGGCACTACACTTAAACAGCACGGGTTCTGCTGGGTATCAGATTGTACGTGAGGGGCTACGCCTACTCCGTTGCCAACCAAATCATGACTATGACTCGTGCCATAAAATGTACAATGTACACACACATCCACGTACACGCATCNCCGAGCACTGCACTTGGTACACCGGGCAGTGGGCACTGCACTTGGTACTCCGAGCACTGCACTTGGTACACCGGGCACTGCACTGAACACCGAGCACTGCACTTGAACAGCAGGTACTGCACTTGGTAGACCGGACACTGCACTTAAACAGCACGGGTACTGCTGGATATCATATTGTACGTGAGGGGCTACGCCTACTCTGTTGCCAACCAAATCATGACTATGACTCATGCCATAAAATGTACAATGTACACACACATCCACGTACAGTGAACACACACACACACACACACACACTCACACACACATACACACACACACAAACCATGCACTAATCAGNCACACACACACACATACACACACACAAACATTCACGTACACAGTACACACACAGTACACACACACAATTCATTCCATTAAATCACAATTTAGCGCGTCTCTCCGGCACCCCTCTCTTCCCCAGCCCTCTTATGATTGCCATTAATCTGGGTACACTGTCACGCACAAACACACACTGTCACACACACACACTGCCGCACACACACACACAGACAAACACACACAGACAGACAAACACACACACACTCAAACACACACACATGTTTTTGATAATTAGGACGTCATTAGTTCGGTAATTCGGGATTTAAACTCTGCGGAAGATGATTACGGATTCATGGTGTAGCTACGAGGTACAGATATCATCGTATAGAAGAAGGGGGCAGGCACATGGTGGTAGAATGATTATGCAGGGATATCATTTGCATAGTGTAAATACTATTGTTATTGTCAATTATAGTGTCTAAAAGTTGTTAACAATAACTGATGTCATGATCGTTGATCAATAGTCTAAAAAGGTGTGCTTGAAGCGTCGAAAAGTAGTCACTAGTCATGAATATCAAACACACAAAAACTCTATCTCTCTCTCTCTCACACACACACGCACACGCACACGCACACACACGCACACACACACACACACACCGCTATATCAAACTATGGCTTCTCATTGTATATCGTATGTTATGTCGACTATGACAAGTGCAGGGTTTTTAAAGCGTAATGTCTGGACGACAGATGAATTATACATAGTGTGTACAGTGTATTTTATGATAATGTACATTGTCATCATATGTTGAGGAATATGACACGAAATTGTGATGCAACAATTTACAGTCCCTCATATCGACAGAACTCCTAATTGCGCTCCTTAGCCCCTGCCCTCTGTCGCCTCACTTCCACCACTCCCTTATCACCTTTCTAGATCCTTATCTCCCCCTCCATAGTCAGAAGTCTGCCCCCCTGAGGTCACCTCCTACCCCCTCGTCTCTTTTCGCAAATTCTGACACACTTCCCCCAGGACATAACTTCAACTCCGTGCTGGGTGGAAATACACTTGAATGGCCCCTACATGTGGCTCGATGATGTACTCAAACAGATGGGAACACCCAATGACATCATCAGTTCGGTCTCCTGATTGGCTGCCGTGAATCACGTGTCCACTTTTCCAACCCTCTCATTGGTTCTCCCAATCTCACGTGATACAAGACACACACACGTGGTAACGCCGAGATTGCTTATACCACGAGATAATAGTCGAGGACGCGATGGAAGTTTGAGTGTTCAGTGAATGTGTTGCAAGTGACCCTTGCAGTAGGTTACGTGATGTTAACAGTGAGAACTCTACAATAGTAACATTTCTATGTCGTACAAAAACAATAGCGTGTACAAAAACAAAAAGGGATGTAGAAGAAAATAGGGACTTTTATCCACTTCATTTTATCTTCGTTTTATCTTCGAAGTTGCACACTAACATGTAAAATTCGTCAAAGTTACATGATCATACCAAAATATGAGTCACATATTGTTCACGTTCATACTTTCGAAATTTTTCAGCAATTCCGCCCTCAATCACCATCATCAGCCTATCATATTTAGCAATTTTAAAGGCATTTAGTTTGTTTTATCATTGTCTTGTTAAAGTGTAAATAGATAACCATGTATTTTATAAGCTTACGAGAATAATCGCTCACGTATATTTTAGAATCTTTTGGTCGTAAACACTGCCCGTTTTCTTATCTATGTTTTCTTTCAACGCACGAACTTCTTTTTGAAGCTTTGAATGCTATAGATCAGTTTTTATTGATATTCTATGTATTGATAACGATGATTGATTGCTAAAGATACTTTATGTTATGAAGTTTTGAACACACTTACGAATATTTTTAAGTTTTTTTTCTTATGGAATATGTACTTTTACGATTAATATATTATACTCTGAAGTTTGTGTATAATAAACCATGGAGAAATTTATTTTGAATTCAATCAGGGAATGCTGTTAACTTTTCTGAGGCTTTTTTAAACAAAAATAAACAATTACATCGCACTTTTTCTCACAGTATTACTAGCTCTGATCTTCTGATATAAGTTGATATAACGATTTAGAAGTCATCTTATTTAGTTTGTGGTACTTGTTATTGTTCTTCAAATTTCTTCACTTTAATGCTTCAACAAATTCATCTTGGCATTTAAACTTTCCGATTTCGTGCTGTCCCAGAATAATGCATACTATGATCTGTAGCCGATTTAAATTGTTGCCACTAACTCATAACCACACCTAGAATTCACCATGAAAGACGTGGACATACAGTGGTGTACTGACCAGCTGCGATCTCTCACCCTTCAAGACGACATGACGTCCGATCTCGCGATTCTCGTCGGTGGAATGACCGACAGGTCGGAAATCACCGACTTTCTCACCGATCTTCTCGGTCCGGATAAAGTCCGCGGATCCCGAACTCAGAACTTCATAACGTCGTGTTTGGAGCGGTTCGGAGCGCGGGATGACGAGATGGTGTACCGGAAAGAGAAAGTCGTGGACGAGAGGATGATTGCTCCGTCGGAAAAAAAGTCGG
This sequence comes from Beroe ovata, assembly GCA_946803715.1. Taxonomy (NCBI): domain Eukaryota; kingdom Metazoa; phylum Ctenophora; class Nuda; order Beroida; family Beroidae; genus Beroe; species Beroe ovata. Next base: position 40,173 of record CAMPET010000200.1, on the reverse strand, counting down.
GTAAACAGCAGGGTAAAAACAAGAGCAGCACGTACACGGATATCCTGTGTAACGAGGGTGACGTCACGGCAGCTCCAATCAAGAAGAAGAAGAGTCCCAAGAAGACCCAGTACATCAAGATAGTATCAGATAACGATCTGACAAGCGTGTTGCTGCCCGGACGTAACATTTGCCACTGTCTAGCACAGCGACACGGGCTGGTTAACAACTGCATGGCCTGCGGGCGAATTGTATGCGAACAGGAGGGCGAGGGCCCGTGCATGTTTTGCGGGGCGCTGGTCGCCACGCCGGACAACACCCAGCGGATCGCGTCGCAGAGCAAGAAGGGACGCGAGCTGGAGTATAAGTTACTGAATAACAAGCCCAGGAATTTCACCCCCCTCTCCCATTTTAACATTCCCGAACAGGCTAGCATCCAGAACGAGGCGTATCACCAGGCAGTGTTACACAAACAGAGATTGTTGGAGTACGACAGAACGAATATTCACCGGTCCAAAGTGCTGGACGATGAGAGTGACTATTTTCAGACGACGAGGTGGTTGAGCAAGGAGGAGAAGGAGGTTGTGAACAAGAAGGCAGAGGAGAGGACTGAAGCGATGCACAAATCGCGGTTGAAGTCGAAGTTGACTCTCGATTTCGCAGGACGACGTATTCTCGATGATTCGGAGAGTTATCAAGCGGAAATGGGTGTGATTTACGATGAAAAAACCAAACAGGAACAAAATTCGACCAATCTTCGCGATAGTTTCGAACCGACGTTTGTCGAGAGACCTCAGCGTTATGTCGAGCCTTCACAATTTATAAAAACACCGAAATCGCTGCTTAACTCGAAAAAATCCGCGATCCGAAATCAGGACAAAGATTTCAAGTTAATGCGGGACGAGGGAATGTGTCTGACGATGCATCAACCGTGGGCAAGCCTGCTCGTAACGGGGATTAAGAAACTGGAGGGACGGAGCTGGTACTCTGGCCACAGGGGTAGATTGTGGATTCACGCTGCTGCGAAGCAGTGTAGTCCTGATGAAATACGTAGTATGGAGGACCATTATAGAACTATCCGGGGAATGGATGTGGACTTCCCTGAACATTATCCGAGTAGCGCGGTCATAGGGTGCGTTTTTGTCGAGGATGTGCTCCCGTCCTTTGAGAATGACGAGGAAAATGGATCCGAGTATCTGTTTGTGTGCAAGGATGCCATGATGTTGCCCGTACCGATTAATGTGAAGGGGCAGCACAAAATCTGGAAGTTGGATAAGAATACACATGCTATAGTGTTGGATCAGATGAATTGAAAATAGCTCTGAGTGGCCTTGGATTAATTAAAATCTTCGATTTTGGCAGGATTGTGGTGTTTATGTACGTCGCGCGCGGTCGTCGAATCTTTCTATGTTATACGAAATCTGTTGCTAGCTGTCTATGAGGTCTGCCGAGCCGCGCAGCGCGCGCAGCAATGGTTTTGATTTTAAGGCCTTATCGTGTCTGCTGGTTGTAATAATTTCCAAGGGCTCATCATAAAGCATGAGTCATGACACTTTTCGATTGAAAGCAGTTACAAATTTTGTACATTCAATTTGATGCACACATTATCTTTTTCGAAAAGAACACAGATATTCACTAGCATACACTCAACAAATGTAAGATATTCGGTAAAGTTTCCTATTGGTACCATATCGTAGCCTCGGACTAAACACGAAACTATCGAACGAATTTCGACCATATTTCAGCCTCGCATGATCCTCCTGAATTCGTCCATCGTGTGAAAATCGTTTCACATGCACCATGTCACGTTCTATTCGGTCTTTCTCAGGCGATCTTAACACCACTCCGTGACGTATCAGCGAATCACAGTACCGGTACCTATCGGTAAATCTGGGAGTGTAAGTTACATTTGCTGGAGAACTTGAACCGCTGATCGTACATCGATTTGGTTCGCAGTTAACCGATAACTCTCGGCGATATTCGGGGGTTGATGGACTCCGCCGTCTGATTATAGGTCGTTCACGAACCGATAATTCCGTATGGGAGTAGCTTATTCTGAAATTTGATCGTTTGTCCGAGTAGCTGATTTTTAGATCAGGCTCACGGCTTTCCAGAAGATCCCTACCAGCATGGATGAGCAGTCGTTTCCTGCGCTTTCTCAGAGCCAATAGTACCGGAATTCGACTCTTTTTCACTAACTTTGGAGGAAATTCCGCATCCGAAATGTTATATTGGGTTGAGTTGTCAGTGTAGGCTTGTCCTCTTCCCAAACACTGAGTTGAGGTGTCAATATAACGAACTTGTTCCACACAATCACTCTGAGTTGAGCTATCCACAAGTATAATTCCCTTAGTAGATAGTGCCCGCTTCGAGGATACTTTATCTTCCAAAGATGAGTTATTTGCGCCACAATCCATGACGTCATCTTCAGCTCTTGTCTGACACTTACAACACACAACTTCCTCCACCTGATTTTCCTCGCTCCCACACCCCACATCTCTCATCACCTTAATCTCGAGGGTAAAGTATTTCCTCAGACCTCGATTGTAGTTCGACACGAATATGACGAGGATGAATCCGGTCAATGCGAGAATGTCGGCAACGTCTCGGAGGTTAAGATAGAAAGAGTCATGAGGTGGAGAATTGTAGTGGGTGATCAAGTTTGGGGGTTGTGGGCTGCTGCTGTTGCAGTTCATGTTGTAGTTAGATGTCTGGGACATAGCTCAACACCTGCAAGTTTCAATCCATGATGGGGTTTGATGGTTTCTAAATGCTTTTGACCGAGAAAGGCGCGTTTCTAATTGGAATGAAAAATTAAGGTCAAGATCAAGCGAAAAATCAAATTACACACGTACGAGGGTCATTTTTGACGAATAGAAAGCACTCCCTGAATTTAAAGAAACTGGTTCAGCAGCTTCGGGTTCGCAAGTATATTGAGTTCCATATGAAAATATCCTAAAGAATTTTCTGGTTATAATATATTGTCACGCAGTTTCATGAATTATGCCGCCTTCCAGGTATGAATTAACACGGCCGCTATAGCAGTTTTATTCATAATATTCATAATTCTACCTTCATTTAAAGCGTTGAACAAGTACAACTACAAGGGCTGTTAGCAGTGAGACTGAAATTGATGGAAGCATTGATGAGATAGAGAAATTTGCGAACTAGGTACTGGTCAATTTAAGTGAGCATTTGAGGATAGCTCCCAAACGGATCGACCGATTAACTTGAAACTTCTATCATAGCTCAAGGACCATTAGAAACTCGGACAACCAAAATTTCAAGTTAGGCTGATACCTAATCGGTTCTCAAGTTAAGGGCCGACATAACCCCTTATCTGCTCATTAGGTATAAGCTTACGCAGTTGAATTTAGAACGCAGAAGTTTTTATTTGATATGTTGGACGTGGCAAAGGGAGCCATAAATTTCTGTGAATTCTGTTTGAAGCGTGGTCCAAACTCCATAAAAAGTCGACATTTGAAAATTTAGATAGTCATAGTTTTAGGCCCATTGAACCGCAGCACAGATGACAGATCACAGATGTGCGACTAAGTTTAAAACGGTACGATCACGATGATCTTAACTCCAAATCCAATACGGCATGCAAAGCGAAATGAGCTCTGACCATTGGTTACAAACTGAAACCCAAAGAGGGCGCAAGGGATTGCCAGCGATTGCAAAACGCTGATGTCACTCGAAAAGGCGAGCCAGCCAGCCCTCGATTATGTCAATTTACGAGAGCCGAAAGGTTCATATGCCCCTGAAAATAAACCCGATTTCTCACCTTGCCGTTATTAATAAGTCAGCTAAAAGGCTGAAAGTGAGAGCAATGACGTCAGAGAGACGCATTACTAAAAGCAAATTCGCGCTATACCATGTCTCCCTCTTTCATCATGAAAATCTCTCCCCCCCCTCTCTCATAGCTCGCGTATAGTTATACTGCGCATATTTCGTGAGCTTTATCATTATGAGGCGGCTGTCCACGTCGCTACTGCTGCACTTAAAAGGGATAATGGCCATGGCAGCACCAAGTCAGCTCAATCATATCCACGATATATTCAGTTCAGTGGGAGAGTGCCCCGCGCGCGAGAATTCACGTGCTGAAAATGAAATATACAATTACACCAGCAGATGTAATATTGTGGTTGTGGACGCCGTGCAGATGGTAAAATTGAATATGACGTCGGTTGAAACTAAAAGAGCTAGTGAGGAGTAGAGAACAGGCTGCTACTGGTATGAGATGCGGCAATCGGCATCGGGCATACTCTGTCACTCTGACTCATAGTCATACTGGTGATATTTTGAAATAGTATTATTAGGGCCTTCACTGCACTAACATGAGTAACACTTTAAAGGGCCAGAGTAAGAAATAGGAAACTACTTGTCATGCGTTGCGCCCCCTAACTACTCTGTGAACTGAAAGTGAAATACTGAAATGTCGCGGCAGGTTGGGTCACACAACATGGGAATAAGACTCCCATGGAATGTAGAAATGACACTATATACAACATGGTTCTCCTCCTCAGATGGACAAAAGCTCATGATCCTTTAGACCACTATTATGTGAAATTAGTACAGGAGCTCACACTTATAGACTCATGACCGAATAAAGTTGAATGTACTCAGTTTTCTTGTGGCTTGTACTCCGCAATGATTTTGTCAGTTGGCGGCTATTTCAGATGAAATATTGTCAATAAAGCAGATTAAAATTACAATTCATTATTTTGAAACTTTGAAGTATATGTATCAAATATACAAAACATCAAATTATTCATATTTGCATCTTCGAAAGCGCATGGACAACATACCTATTGTGATCAGAGAATTTGACAGATGTCGACGAAAATGTAGCAAACTGACCTAAAGAACGATCCGCAATATCATCCAACATATGGCGAATCCAATTCAATAATGCCTATTTTACGATTAAAAATCTTAATGCCACCATCAAACCGTGTCATAATTTATCTTCAAGATAGCGAGATATAACACCGTGATAAAAGCAGAAAAAACATGAAAGAATCTCAAAACATTGAAGATTTAAACATGGCAGCTATAATTATTGTTAAAAATGCATTTCAAAAACACTTAAGATCAAGTTATTGTCAGGGGTCTCGATTCTTCATATGACTTGTCATTATACACGCAATTGTTAAAACAGAATTATATAAGAAAAAGCTTTAAAAGTCCCATGGTTAAAAGAAAACAAAGGTTTTTCAAAACATTTGATTAAACTATTCCGTTCTTACACCATGACGGCATTTATTCAAACCGTGTATGTAAAGTCCTTTCCTTGTCGAAAGGGGATATGTTTCTTGAATTTCAATGTCACCTATATGCAGCCATGAAAGTCTAATTTCTATCTCGAATTGAGCTCACTTTTGGGCTCGAAATTCCGAGTCCATCTCAGTCTAAAAGCAATGCTTCCATAGCTTCATTTTCCAACATGATTTTGTCACGAACGATTCCTTTACGCCAGTCATTTCGTCTTGGGTTTGCTGTTCGCCATCTCAAGAAGGGCCCAAACCCCTTCTGCCGACTTTCGATCGATAATTATACTCCTTTTTACCGTTACTGGACGTTTAGTCGGGGGTTTCCTTGTGTTAACCACAGACGCAGACTGCTCTGGACTTGATTCACTGAAATTATTACAAGTTTAGTCTTCTATGAGAAACCAAATTCCTTGACGGTCGAAGAGTCGTGAAGGAAAGTTCTAGAACTCATTTCAGTCTCTGGTCCCGCCCTAACCCCAAGGCTTCCCGCTAAATACCCTTCAGGTTGCCACTGGCTACCGTAGTACTTGAGTGGCAAGCGCGCGCGCGCGATGATATAGAAGTGGACAATGTATCGCGCGCGGTCCCTACAGGAAAATTCCACGAAAACTAGCGATAGAATCGCGCGCGCCATTCCTACTTCATCTCTGACTAAGACTGCCGGTTAATGACTTTAAATTGGAGAGGCACACGCCCAATTTAATATGATTAAATCATGCATGATGGCATCATTGATCTCAGAACAGCATCCAAAAAGAGGAGTGGAACTTAAGATGAACTTTTAGGGAAGAAGCACCGTCGACAAATCGCCAAAAACACGATACATTTTTGCCGTAATTGACGAAAAATGCGAACAATTTCGTAAAAAACAAACCTTGTTGATGGAGATGAATTTGTTGGGGTCTCCTGCATGACCGAGCTTCCTTCAACTGAAATGATCGGGTTAATGTATCCGGTGATTCAAGATTACTAACAGCTACTCGAATAATAACAACCAGCGTTATCTTGAATCTTGATATGACATGATTTATTATACATTCTCTTATCACACATACACGCTGTATGCAGTACACTGTCATTGTAATGAAAGATCTGTAGAGTATCAAAAGAGTCTGTCGACTGTCACTGTAAATACAATGAATTACTGACGAATAATGCGTGGTTGGTATAATAATTTGAGTACACGGAATCTACCCTCTCTCTCTGTTTCAGAAACAAGCCCACACACCTCAGTAGTGTCACAAGTCAGAACAATAGACCACTTTGAGTAGCCGTGGCGCTTTCGCAGTTTCGCAGACCCGTGTGGGCCAGAATGGAGCCCTAGAGGGCTGCAAAATTACCATACTTGCTGTGTACATGTATATAGTTTTACTGGAGGGCAATAGTAACCATAGCGACCATGGTAAAACTCATGCAATTACCGCTGGTACAATATCATGTGTGTGTCTCTGTGTGTGTGTCTATGCCTGAGTGTGTGTCTGTGTCTGTCCGTCTGTCAATTGTGTGAGTGTGAGAACGAAATTGACAGCTACATACTTTCTCCTCAAGAAACACCAATTCCGTCTAATGCACTCTTTAAATATGTCAATTGCGGTGTGAAATGCTCTTAGAGGCTTTGAGGTTACTGGGATCGACATCAGACCAAATAAGGCACGACATGAACAGCTTCATTGCAATCAGCACAAACACACACTCACACAAACACACACACACACACACACACACACACACGAACACACACTCACCCGCAGTCGAGGGTCCTGGTTGTCGTTTCATCAAACACAGGGCAGCAGCAGCCTTTTCCTCATCTGGGAATGAGACATGAGATTTAATCGGGAAAAGTGAGGTATAATTGTGAGGGTAAGACTTCATCCTCAATACATCACACTTCTAGCAATGTACCACACAAACAAACACACACGCCATGTTCCACAATCCGTAATCACGTAATTAGCATCAATTTGACACTTTGCAGTATCATCACGGTGTGTGTGTGTGCACCCCCTCAGAATAATTTGGTGGGGAAATGACCCCGTTATCCCCCCTCTCTCTCAAGAATAGCAAATTTGAACTATCAAAATTATAACAGTACACATACAAACAGCCCGTCTTGTACAGTAATTATAATCCAATTAACAGCATTGTTCGGAGTGATATTTCCTGCGCTCTGATTGGTTGACGGCAGTCACGTGACACGTGTGAAGTTGATTTGATTGGTTGCGCTATTATACCGGTTTAGTGCGATAATGTCGCACGCTATGGACAACAGGGAGTGAGGGACTCATCATCAAACTATACTTCTACTACACATGTGTAAACAGAGACCTTGTGTATTTAATAGGTTAAGATCATTTAATAGGTTAAGATCATCTCGAAAAACCAATTTTGGAAAGAAAATCTGAAGAATTGACCCTTTATTTCATTGTAAACCGATCATTCTAACTTGAATAGTATCATAAACAACATGTTTTGCAGTGGAGGTCGGTTTTTCATGATCACAGAGCTATCATGCAAACACCCTAAGTCATAAATAACTTAGTCATACATAATGGAAAATATGTTAAAATGTGGGGTGTGGTACTCAATTTGTCAGGGTAGAAAAGTTCACTATCTTTCATCTACTAATACGAGTAATTCTTGGGGTGGTGATTGAAGGATAGAAATGTGGAGAGAGGGAGGGGGATAGTGGTGGCCTCTGGTAGCATTCCAAATATGAGTTTTATTCTACAGAGTTTATGATATTCTATTAGGATCGGATTAAGTCACAAACATACTGAATATCGAGAACATGATAATCTGTGAAAAAAGATACAGACATTCAACAGACACAGTAATCTCTGTCAGGGTATTTGATACAGATTACACTGTCTGTAAAATGTCTCCAAATTCTATCGATAAATCCTTGATTCAATGATTGATTGCTGATTGAATGTTTCAACCTTAGGTTGTAGGTAACAGATCAAGACAACAAAATGTAATTACAAAATATACTTACCGGATTTCTTGGAAGTGGAAGGAGTAGAGGGGGAGGAGGGAGAGGAGGGAGGGGTGTGGAAGAAAGGTGGACTTGTCGGGGGAGTAATGTTCTCTGATCCTGTAGGATGGATTAGGGAATTAGGGATGAATTAGGGGATATCAGGATCAAGAAAAATCATTTTGATGTCAGTTTTACGGAGGTGCTCTGCTGCTAAATTTATTTTTCTCATATCATCGAAGCTTTTAAACTATTATCGTAAGTGATTGGCAATCGATAGTTTGATCTATTCCATCTGTGGCACAAATTTCTCTTGAAATAACTATTCTCAACACTTCCTCTCATATCACTATTCTAATTTTGTCGGGAGAACTTTGACACACCGAAATCATAACAACAACAGATCTCTCGACTAATCACCCTTTCAAAAACACATCTCCGCGCCCGATTCAAGTAGGTTTTTCGGTTGCTTATCGCGCGCAGTAAAACAAAATCGGCCATGTCACATCTCAATTAAAGAATGAGAATGCCACATGTGTCGTGAAATTAGCAGATCTCCAGTGCCCTAATCGTATTTCCAGTATGGTTAATCCAATCCATCATCAGTTATATACGGGTAGCGTGCATCTGTGGTACTGAGACTTGGAAAAACATAGCTTTCCCGCCCACATGGGTATAACATGGGAACATGCACGTTTTTCAAGCGATAGAATGAACCTCTGTCACTAGCCCGTCTGTTGCCATAGCAACCGGGATATTGAATTGCAAGATTTAGACTTTATCGCAGGATGTGGCATTTACTGTAACATGTGTGTGTGTGTGTGNTGTGTGTGTGCGTGTGTGTGTTTTATGAAAGAAGGATTGAGTGGGGGTTGCTTCCAAAAGCAGGAGGTCTATCTAACTCACCCATTCCAGCGTTTACATTTCCGAGTTTCTTGAACGCTTGCAAAAGTTCGGGTCTCAGTTCTGGGTCTATCATCCACCAGCTTCCTTTACCGCATTCCTGAAACATACATGGTTTAAGAGAGATGTGGCAGTGAAAATTATAATCTACTTTCTTCTATATAGTTAGTAGTTACTGACATAAGATAATTACTCAACATAACGAATAGCATCAGCTTGAACACAGCACCACAGTCACAATAATCTAACAGACAGACATACACAATAATCTAACAGACAGACATACACAATAATCAAACAGACAGACAGACACAGGAATCAGACAGACAGAAACATTAGACCATGTCATCTGATCAATTTATCATCATGTTCTCGACTACATGCATCATATTGTAGAATAAATATATTCAACAGTTTTTCTCGCTATAATCACGGAAAACCGGCCTTGTTTATGGGATAATTTCACGGCATCTGGTTTTATACTGCCGGTTGCTATGGGCAACCGCGATAGGAGTGATTTTTTCATAATTCGACATAACATCAGATACCTACATAGTGTGTGGATGACATTCTTTGAAGAAGAAGGAGGGGTATATTAAATGTGGGTTCCGTGGCGAAATTATGGATTATTTGGGATCGGCTGGTGCTAATATAATAAATGAAACTTTTAAGTGGAAATTTAAGTATAATACATACGAAATTAAATAGGGTAATCATCGGAAGAGACAGGAAAGGTGACTAGACTGATACTTAGATTGTGAAGTTACTACTATTGCTGTGTTGAAACAGTGTGAGCTATACGATCGTTCTACTTATACTACCCATGACAAGAAACCTCTTCTTTTGAGATTTGGCAAGGATGGCTCCATCCTGATTGAAGGAATCACTTGCACTAGAGAAAGCTGAACCAGCAAGTTTTTTCTCCTTATCTGATAATTGCCCATTTGCGCACTACCAATGGCTTCATTTATCAGTAAATAGGGGGAGCGGACATTGAGTACTTCAATTATCGGTGAGGTGTGTTCTTTGAGTAGCACCCGAGTACCGAGGTCTGGTGGGTTCTGGATAATTTCAGAACACGAAGCGTTGCCATAGATACTATCAATTTGTGTGAGAATTCATAACGGACCCTCCTTCAGGGTTAGGTCGAATTTAGAAAAAGCGAAAAGGACTGCGCTCACAGCTCACGTTATTTTAGGTGTGTTCACTGTTCATTTATCGATATTAATTTCTGGTCTTAATGAATGAGAAAGTCATGGTTATTAACACTTTGAGGAAGTTATGATGGACACAGTAACGTGATTTGAAATGAGCATTGTTACTTCTCGTTATCACTCACTATATTCTAAGGGTGAAAATATGATATTTAATTAAATTCACCATTAAAATCTCGTTAATAGGGCGGACCATCGTTTGTCAATTAGAGACATGATCGATTCTTTGATGAATTATCATTACGATGGGTAGGATGACTTCTGTACTCGGGACATTTGTAAATTGAAAACATAGATAACTCTATCAGGGGTCAGGGGGATCGGTGTCAAACAGAGATTTCACTTTCCTATCGCCGGATTTCTCGGGACTGGATACCAGGAACATAGAGGCTAGAATTCAGAATCCAGAACCATGAATCTCAGACCATCTCAAAAGTTGTCTATCTAAGATTAATCTAGACCTAGAGATGGAATATTTAGAGGTTGACATTAATCCAAGTACAGACACACAACTCCAAGAACTCGGCATATTGTACTCTGAACACCGCACACCCACACAATTTATATATGCCGTATACTCATTACACAATGCAGCTAAATCTCGGTTTATCTTTCCACACATGCACAACGATATACGCGTCGACCCAGTTTCCATGGCAACAAAACAACCACCCAAAACATTGCTACGCGCCCCGCGCGCTTCCTGATTACAATTAATTATACAGTCAGCCAATGGGAGGGCAGAGATCATGTCACGTGACTGGGAATGTCCAATAGGATCGCTGGGATACCCTGACCATGATTAACAAACTGTGAACTGTCAATTATGTCAGTTTGAAGCGGAAAGAGAGTGGTACTGATGTAATGATATGATTTGTAATGGATTCCACCCGCGCGCGGACTAAATTTAGAACAAAATTATTAATCAGGGGGATCAGGATTTCCAAAGATTTTTGGAAACTGCGAAGACTTTCACTCACTTTACTTGGTGACTTTGATCAAAAATTTGAGCTCTGACAAATCGTATTGAGAACGTTGTGCTATCTCCACACAAAAACTAAAATTAGATCCTTTTTCATAATCATCTACGTCAATTACACCAGATATCTTGTTTTTATGACGTCACAATGACAGAAGAACACTTGAAATATGAGATGAAAGTGAAAGAAATTCCATGGCTTCCTGTGATATTCCGATGTCCAAAATTACCGTACTTTCGCCGGTAAGCTATTTAATCCTATTCAAGTTGCGGTTTTTGGTACTTTCTAACCATACACAAATGAGAGGTCCATCCATTAGCGGTATTTTAACACATGTTTTAACACCATCTGGCAGAGGAACCAACTTCACACCCAGCTGTGACCCCCAAATTACCAAGTTACATAACCAGCTGATGCGAACTGTGAAATCTCCCGCTCCCCCTTCTTCATTACTCCTTCATAAAACTAGTTCCTCTCCCTCACTCCTTCATAATCACGTCTATCTCTGTGAAAAGCGCGGCACTGACATTCAAATCTATATACGATTACTACTTGGACAGATCAGCCAATCGGCGGACACATCACCCTTGCCGGGAGCCAATCAGCGTTCAGAATCACGCACCACGTGACTTAGACTGGGACGGGGGGTAGACGCTTGAGCATGTCAAAACTGCAAGCACCAATGTTGCCATGGTAACCCACAAAACATACTCTTTTTGGAGGGAAGGAAATCGCTGTCGTATAGTATTATTGCATGTGCAGCAGAGTATAATGTCTAAAGTATATATGGAACAGGACTCATAAGTAGGCACATGATTTCCCTACCATGACGCCATACACACATATGCCTTGTTTTATTCGAATAATCATGGATATACTATAGCATAGGAGATCCTCAATTCACAATTCTCATTTCTCCTTAAGTATTATTCATCGCGAATATCTAAACGCCTGGACATACCAGATGCTAAATCATTCTGTAGAAAGTGGAATAAACGAACGTTCTGGTCGTGTGATTTCTCTCCCGAAATATCTCGTCAAGTTTGATACAACGCCAGGAATTAGCAAGATCAGTACGTATCAAGCGTGAAACCACTTATCGGCACATTCTCCTTACGATCGTTAGTCCCCACGTGACTTATACTGGGAATTAGAGCGGATATCATCGGAATTTGCACAAAGTTCCGATCATTATCTCCTTATCAATATCATGTCTTGGGGGGTCAAAGGAGCACAAAAAACGGAAAGGGGTGAAGGGGAGGGGAAATAATCGATCAAGGTGCCACCATGTTTGACAATAGCACCACTCATTAAGTCATTATATACCAGGTGCCTTTTGATAGTATCTCCAGTACCAAGGTACGAATTTGCACCACAAAAAATGTGGCAATTTTCAGATTTCATGATCATAGAAATCATTCTTTGGAAAGATGGTGACACGGGGTGGGGGGGGTGAACACTATGGTGTCAAAACAGGGGGGGGGGTTACCACTTTGACCCTCATCATGTATGATTTCTACTCTAGCTCTAGTCTGTGTCAGGTGGGGTTAATTATTATTATCGGAAAGTTTCCTCTTCTCCTTTTGGGTTACCATGACAACCACGCAGATTATAAGAAGTAGAGACCACACGGCGCTTGGGCCTTGGGGGAACACACACACGCATACATACGTAGACGCACAGTACATACGCATACACACACATAGACACGGACACACACGCACACACACAGACACACCAACACAAACATGCACATGAGTCATGAACACACAAACATACACCCCTAAAAGAGACGCGTATCTTCTCTCGCAGTACCTGATTCGGATGAACTAGGATTACGTCGGCCGCAATCAGCTACTGCACATGTAGGTCTTCAATCGGTAAATCCGACTATGCATCCGTTGTCAAAAATAGAATTAAAAACACTTGGAATTATATAATAAGGTTGAGGTGTCTATAATCGTGTTGATCGTGTTGATCGTGAGCCAATACTATGGCTTTGACGCTCAATTTTGATCAATTAAGCCCGACATATTATGACATAACCTACAAACTGCTCATGGCATAATATTTCTACTGGCATGTTATTCGGTTGAAAGTGCTAAACTTATCGGACATGTGTCAATTCTCGACACTGCGAGTTCGCAATATTTCAACATATAATTCATATCATTACACCGACGCCACGCCGTAAGTAAAACAGTGATAGGGACAGGGAGCCAGAGGGCAGAGAGAACTGTAAAGTTGATTAAAATAGTGGGATGAAGAGGTGTGGGATTAGGTTTAGGTTCATTAGGATCATTAGGATAAACTACTACAAACTCCAACTGAGCGGTTTTTGATGTCTTAAACGGAGAGATTAGGTTTATAGGTACAAATTTAGGAGTTGTTTAGTAGAGCATACTTCTAAGAAGTTAGAAATTTAAGAGAGTTTTTATGGAGACTCATAATGACGTAATCGATTGCAATGATTTTCGGTCATCAATACTCCATTCATTTTAATAAACCCATCCCTACATTGAATATCGGGCTGGCCATATTTTAACCTGAATATCCATTGTTTACCCCCCCCTACTGCGCAATAATACACTGCTATCTCAAGAAAATTAGGTTTTCAAAGCGGTGACCCACTTTTTCTGACACGGGCCCACACTTTTTATGAAGGAGTCCATCTTAATACCAGGTTGTCAAGGTTACAGCTCAGTCCAGTGAAAGTTCCAGTAAGTAACAAAGAGAGGTTAAATTGAATTACATGCCGAAAACATGTCCAATGTTATAATAATAGGTTACAGACTTGACCTTTATATTATGTGCGAGAACTCAAGCCCTCGTGGTGACACACACTAAACCACGTACCCTAACGATAAAAACCTAGAATTAGTATGTTTTTATAGGGTAACGGTTATTAGAATATTGCGTATAATGATATTTTCGTATACTGGTAAAGTTAATGCGTTTGTAGTAGGGGGAAATATGTAACATAGACCTATTTTCAGCTGAATGCTTTCTATGTGATTATGATTCTTGTTGGTTATGGGCAGAAAGGACTGAATCATTTATTTTCAAGAAGACAATTCAATGCTGGAAACTTTCTCTACTAGCAGAATTTTCTTCTATCATATCCAACAAGCGATTGTCGTGGTTACCATAGCAACTCGTGGTTACCAACTCGTGGTTACCATAGCAACTGACAAGCTCACGTTTTGACAGTGTAATATTAGCGGAGCTCCTATTGGTCGAAAAGAGTCACGTGATGGAAATACTCGCTCCTCATTGGTTCAGCCGTGGAACTAGGAAAATCTACTGAGTAGGAACTGTTGACATGTGAGTTATTGCTAGTATAGTATTGAGATCATGTATACAATATATTCCGACCGTGAAATGAAAATGTTGCCAGGAAACATGGGGTAGAAATCAATTGATACATCACGTGATACATATTACACGTGACACTGTGACAGTGTGACATAGAGAGATACACACGTACACTCACACCTACACATATAGTGATACACACACACGTACACTCTCACACCCAATGTACTGTCAGTATTACTCTCATGAAGATTTCATCACCTAGGTACATGTATAATTCTAGTATTATAGATGCTGCGGGATACCTACCCATATATTGAACAGAATTTAAACTGAATACAACCAGTTAGACACGGATACACACTTTTATCAATAAGGTTCGACTTGAAAATTGGCAAATCTTCCACTTTTATAGTCTTGCTATTTTAGTTTTTCAGGACTTGGGTTGCGTCAAGAATGATCGAAGTCGAAAAGTAGAAGCTGTAGAAATTTCACTCTGTTAACACAATTATCTCGACATGACAATGGAATTACATCACGTTTTGAATTCAGATAAGAGATCGATCCCCAAATTTGATATATCCACCCAAATTGGATCATATTTGGTTTTCAATCATCCTCCAATTTTCACCCTGGCTCACATATATAGCAATCTCGTGTCGAATAATGGGTGAAGTGTGGGTGAAACAATTCATGAAGTCGGCGTGAACCATGAAGTCGGCGTGAACCAGTAATGTGATTTTAATCACACCAAGAGGGCACCAAGATATACCATGAGAAATGTGAGCAATGAGAGATAGTGATTGGGGAAATGGGTGTGTATAGGAAATTCACAGTTTGTACTACATAATGTCACATTCGTAATGAATTGGAAATTCATTTTCAGGGAGAACAAGGGACCAGCGCAGTAGTGACAGAGAGATGGAAAGGGAATACCCATATATATTGGGAAAATCACATCATAATGCTCTAGCTACACGTCATAATGTGTACCGTGCTCGTTATAGATGATGAAGAATCATTTCTGGGTAATGAATAGGGAGTGAAAATGATGAAACTTGGTTCACAGATGAAAATTTCGAATATATTTCGTAGCTTATTAATCATTTTCATTACCGATTATGTAAATTGTGGGAATAAAATTCTCCGTGAAATGATGAGAATTTCGAGTACACCGGGTCTTGTCGACGATTGAGTGACATTGCGGCCCTGAAGGGTAGGCCTCATCATATATATTGTCGTGTCCGTGGGAGAAGAAATCAGACCAATTTATCCGAGCAGCTGCTGTGATTTCATTGGCTGAGACATCAACCACGTGACTATGCTGGGAGTGATTTGATTGGCTGAGGGAGCAAGTGTTTTTGTGGACATCTGCTTACTTTTAATCATGGGTAAGGAGGGGAAAGCCCTGGTGAGTGGGTCTGTTGGTGGAAAGATCAGGGTATACCTCACAGGGGACAATCTCCACTTTCAGATAGCATTTGAGAAGGGAAGATCCTTCCCTGAAATTTACAGAAACTGAGTGATTTTTTATTCCTATTTCAGCAGATATAATAATATTCATCAGTAGGTTTCATAGCATGAAATCACACCATACGATTGTGTGTGTATGTGTGTGTGTGTGTGTGCATGCGTGTGTGTCGTATCTAATTACCCAGTTCGGGTAACTATGGTAACCAGGGCTTATCTCACCTCAAAAAACACCACTCATGACTCAGATTTATAAAAATAGAGCTTGGCTGCAGGAGAAGAAATGATAAGTTTGACAAAAACCACGTTTAGATTATTAGAATTCAAATCATCATGGAGACACATTGCCTATGATAATTTTGGTTTGTTTCTGGCCCATTCAACCACAAGTCCATGCGAATCATTTACGAAGCCTACCTCAAAACGCAAGTCGAAATGGTGAATTTCAAGTCCATGACCATTTTGAAAAACAATCAAAAGTCGAATACTTTTATCACAACTTCTGTAATTGTCTGCTTGCTTCTTGTTGCTAATACTGTCTGTCTAACATGCTGCATTCATACTATTGTCCTATATCATGCAGGCAAACAATAGAGATATGTGTTTGTATGCGTGAGTGCGAGTCTGTGTGTATGTTTATATATCGCGTGCCAATAACATATGTAGTATGCCACCGATAATAGATTCAGATTGGTATTTAGCGAGCAATAATCAATAAGTATGTGATAATGGTAATTTATTGCTCCCAGCCATTTGCGTGTTAGATTCGAATTCAGATAAGTAGTAAATGGGATTTCCCCACTTTTGGGCTAGACCAAGTTTACAAACATCACACAAAACACCAAATCATTTCAGGGTTGGGGAAATCCATAGCCGCTAGTTTCTTTGTAAAAACTGACCTCAGCACTCAGCACTCATCAGTCATCTCTTTCCTACCTTTCATAATCCAAAATAACATGTGGAGTATTTCGAGAGGCTGTATACTGTGTGAGTTGAGACAACTCACACACAGTACACACACAGTACACACACAGTACACACACACACACACACACAAAC
>CAMPET010000200.1:8310-20741 GCA_946803715.1 Beroe ovata | reverse complement strand
CACAACAAAACACAGTACACACACCCACACACACACAGACACACTCACACACAGTACACCACACACACACACACACACACATTTTCTCATGAGGCAGACACTACACTCCACACACTCACACTGAACATTGAGTGTGCACTGTGTGTGTTTGTTAAGTGTTGAGACATGGGAAATTGGGTGTGAGTTTGATGTGGGAAAATGGCTGAATTTGAAGCAGGAAACCACCACATATTTCTAGTGACTCTGATAGCAGAGTATCCTTCTAGATCAAACCGTTTGTTTATCAATGTTTTCATTCTCATCTTGTACAATCGCGACTGTAACTACTGTTTCTCACTACACTACTGTTTGTGAGAGTGTGGCTGTGAGTAAAATACACACACACAAGTACTAATCTCACGCTTTGAACAATGAGTAGGTACACACACACTCGCTCCCCACCAATCACAACACAGGTTTCGGGTCACGTGAGACGCATTGACCAATAGGAGTCGAGTATTCGGGTCACATGGAAGATATTGACCAATGGGGGCCGAGTACTGTTAGGACCATCTGCAGGACAATGGATATCGAAATCAACACTATTATTCCTTCCCATAATAGTCGCTTACCATTTTCACACCAGCCAATGGGAGCTCAGTATTTAGGTCACGTGACGGATGTCAGCCAATAGGACAGCGTTCTTGTGATGGACAATGGCTGCGAGGACACTCACACACTGTACACCACAGTAGCCGTGTATTATAGGGACAGTGACCTCTCGGCACAGAGAATATAGTAGAGAAGTCTCTCATAGCTCACTTTCACAGTTCAAATAGTAGTATACGGCTATAACAGTGAATAGACATTCTTCTATTTCAGTGAATGGACCGTCATTGTTTCAATGTGAAAAGGGGGAGGGGTGAAAAGTTAGAAATATTCTTCCCCTTCGACATTTGATCATGCCATATTGCTGATGAAGGAGTGGTCCTCCTTCCAACACACCACAACATTTGTTAAACCATCCTAACATGACAACACCACATTTTCATGACGTCACTATCAACAATAAGGAATCTGTGATGTTAGGTGGGGCTAGTAATTAGAACACACATATTCTGCTCTGAAATCATTGGGACAATGCGATCATTCAATGATGTCTGAAATCATTCAGGTTGGTTACCCCAGAGAAATTTAAAATTTCTGGGAAAAATATGATCGTGAAGGGCCCTTAAAGTTTTAAAATCCGAGAATTTTACATGCGGATTGAGATTAAAATCCTAAAATGATGTGTTTCGGGAGTTAGATTTTGAACATTTCGAATTTTGGACACCTGGAACCGACCATTTGTCCTCACCCTTGCTCCATAGCCTCGTTGGATACAGATACGATGGTCATGTTTGGTGGTTGATGTTCAGAGGTTACTGGCAGAGATGAGATTAAGTGTGGGATCTGTTTGACACACACAATTATCTTGCACATGATTACACTCACTCAAACACAGGACGACCAACCCACAGACACACACACAGAGAGACACACAGAGAGACATACTCATTACTCAGACAAAAACCTAGTCACAGAAACATACAAACAAACACAAACAAACACAAACACAAACACCCCCCTCCCACTGATCTGCAGAGAGACGTGGACTGTTCTTATAACAAAAGAGGGACCGTAATGTATTATATTGGTGTGGGTGGTGAAAATGGGATACTATCTTTGATAGACAGCGAGTATAAAAGATTCCTGTAGACAGCAATAGTTGAATACAGTGGTCTAGCATGGGTTGAAGTAGTGGTGGTTGCACATTGAAAGAATTCTCGGATATTGAACCTTAATTTTCGTGATTTGAGAGCGTCTAGCGATCACCCAAATGTGAATCTGAGCATGAACTTCAACCTGTTAATGAACCCTGATCCCAGACCTATATTCCACTGACATAACAATCGAGTCTGTAACTACAGAGCCATCTCTGCCCTCTGGAAGTAGCTTACACAAAATAATGTGATTTAAACATGGAGGCAGTACAATTAGCTTGTCTCGCATGTCTGGTGACGTCACACACCCATGTGTGTGTGTTTGTTAAGGGTCGTAGTATTATTCCCAAATTACAAGATATATAGGTCAAGAGTTGCATTGTCTATCACGATTCCCAGATACATCTTATTGAAGTACCTGCTAGGATAGGGTGGGATAACGAGATTGAAATGTGTTTACCACGCCTAAAGGCTGAAGACTGCCATTATTTTCCCATCATGAGAAATTGGGGGTGGGATTATAATAATTTGGAGATTATGCTCGTTCAAGTAACCA
Organism: Beroe ovata; assembly: GCA_946803715.1. Taxonomy (NCBI): domain Eukaryota; kingdom Metazoa; phylum Ctenophora; class Nuda; order Beroida; family Beroidae; genus Beroe; species Beroe ovata. The sequence continues at coordinate 18,443 of CAMPET010000200.1, read as the reverse complement.
TTCAGGGGTGGTATGTGATTGACACTAAACTTGTTGTTGCCATGGATACGAGATATTTATAGAGGATAAGATCAGGATGTAATCTGACCAATCACTGAAGAGAGATTCAATCACGTGATATGCATCCAGCCATTCAATGGACAAGCAGGAACATTTGTCATTTGAGGCACAGGATTTTATATGTTAGTACTGAGGATCCTACTGAGGATCCTACAACTTAATATGATTCTAGTTTTACGCTGATTATTTTCCCAATTTCCCAAGAGCAAGACATTTATCAGATGTCCATGATTCGGATGGAATATATTTAGGGTTGGATCTGGGATTAATTTCCTCAAATCATTGGTCACAACTTACACTTTTATCATTGGTGGAAAATATCAATGTAAAGACTTGAGGGAGGGAGGGGGATTAATTTGGGGATAACACGAACATCAGCATGACTTCCTACGCCGGGTAATGTGGGAATTGGAGTGAAGTGAGAACTTTACCGTAACTTGATTAAAATTTACCATTCACAGAGCGACCCCCAAATCGTGTGTGATAGACGATTGACAAAAAATCAGTATTCCGATTCCCTATTCTGTAACTGTGTGATGTCGCCAATATACGAATTATATTGGGCCATTAAACCGTTAACAGATAATGAATTGTCAGTGACTTACCAAATATTTCTATCGAGGTGTCAGAAAATTACAGGATTAACGCGGTAGGAGACGCAGTTCCTGTTGATGGCTGGGAATTTGAAACTTGCAAAGTGTGGTGTGTGTTGGTTCGGTTTCCATGACAACCAAATATCACGTGTCAGGATGCGATTAACTTGACCAAGGCGATTAACGTGACCAACAAGTTGCGAATTCGGGGTCAACGTGAATTGCTTAGGAGGAAAATTATCAACGACGACCTCCATGGAACTTCCAACTTTTAATATTGCTCTCAATTGATTTTTTAAACGGAATTTGCAAGATAATGTCGTTTGATTTACTGTATTAAGGCCCGGGTTTTTGGTTTTTACCATAGCTGGAGCCTGATAAATCAAACTTTTGACAGATTAGTGATGGATGCTACCTGAATTGGCCATGGAATAAACACTTAATCTCGAAATCGGTAATAGTTTAAACGTCCATTAACTCGGAAACATATGCACTCTCACTAATGCGTATTGTAAAGCATGCAAATTTACAGGGTTTATAGTGTACTACTCATAATCATGTAATGAACACATATATTCATATCGTATAAATTTGCTGTTGCCATGGTAACCGTCGGGGAGAAGTTGAGTCCGTTTTGCGTTATAATTGCTTTCACAATCTCAGCTGGTCTATAACTCGAGTACGTCACGTTTAGTAAGAAAGAATTGTCGGAGTTTGAAGGGGTTTTTGTTCGATGAAAACGTTACCGTGGTAATGGCTCGAAAAGTTGAAACTCTTTTTGTTACAGTTGAGAGGCACAATGTAAACATTAGAATGGTGCCTTCGGGATCCATCTTTCCATCAAGTAAAAGTGAGTGATCCCTCAATTTCTCGAGAAACAGGCACGACTCTAAAAGCATTATTCGAGCCCACCACTACACCTCTTTACACCACAGTAGCACGAGACCAGGTCACATGATACTGTCACATCGAGTTATAACCGGGATCCAAGGTTACCTTGTAATTATACCATATATGGGCAAACCAATCTCGAATGAAATGCCTGCAGTAGCTACGGTTTGGTGCGACGAAATAATATGAGGCGAGGAAGTCACTGGAAGTCTGGTGAGATTTGGTGAGGATGAAGATTAAAGAAAGAACGACATGTCCAAATAGAAGTCATATCTGATAGATATGAGTAATCTGCCACAGGATTTTTTTACCAGAAAATCTATCGAAGGATGACCGATGTAATGGACTCAATATCATAGGAATACCATCCAAAATCAGTATCACCACAATCAGGTACTACCTTAATTGACCTCTTATCCAATTAGAAATTAATTGGCATCACATTACATTTTCCCAACCTCATCATTTAACATACACTACGATTTGGCTGCGCTATATAAACAGACTGAAACACTATTATAGATGGGTCTATTATTATCGGTCAGTGGCAAGCAAATCCGGTGTAAAGTATACATCCCTAATCTGATTTAATCTCTCTCTTTTCCCCTCATTAGATTATCATATCACGTGACACACTTCCCGACTTCTGATTGGCGGATGTACCGAGAAGATGGACGCTGATTGGACAATGAGACACGAGCATTGCAACGCGATTGGTCGACAAGGAAGTGTCGAGTGACAGTGTCTTGTGTAAACAATGTTGTATGACATTCCAGAGTCTATAATATTGTGTTGTGATGACTCTACAATTACACGATTGTGTGTGTGTGTGTGTGTGTGTGCATGATAGGGAATACTGTGCTCAGAAAATTCAAACTCGATAATTTGTGATGGAATTTGACTTTCCCGTCAAAAGTCGTGGCAAAATTGTGACGCTTAGGTCAATAAATGGTCGTATAATGTGTTTTAAAACATGTAGCGATCACATGGGCTGACAAACAGATTTCGATGATTTCATGGTGATTGAAAATATAGTAGACAAACTTTAAACACTGCATCCGAAAACAAAACAATGATACAGACATTGGAAACAAGCCAACACATGATTTAATCATAAAACACACACAAACTGTCACACCACAAACACATAAAGTAACCTTGCATAACAAACGAAGTAACCTATCAAACACACAAAATTACGTCTAAAAACACGGACCAAACTTTAACAAACAGAACTCACCAATCGTCGATCCTTGTTGATCCTCTTGAAACATCGGTTCATGGAAAGGTTCTGCCTCACCGTATTCTTCCACCGACGGTCACACAGCTGGTAATACGGATATTTCTCCAGAATCCAATCATAGATATCCTTAACTGTAACTTTCTTTGACGGCGATTCCTCGATTGCCATAAAGATGAGAGTGGCGAAGGAGTACGGCGGCTTGGCGAATCTGGACCTCATGGTCTTCCTCTGAGGTTGACAAGTGTTGACCAGTTTGTACGGGTGGCCTCGTATCGGACCATTTTTCTGCATTGGAGAACTAGGTTCCTGTTTGATTATCCGTCCCTGGATTTTCACAGCTCGTATCTTCTTCGTTGGAATGAGGTTCCTGAATTCATCAAGTCGGGGTTTAAGCTTGAAACTGCTCGTCATGGAGGAGAACCGAGCATTGCTGGCGGCAAATGCAGCACGAGAATTCATTCTGGGTGGAGGGGGAGGTTTGGAGGCGACTGGTCTGCCACAAACATTGTGGAGGAGGTTAGGAGATACAAGCCAACTCAGGGGCTGCAAGTCATCGTCAGTTTTGGAGAGGAGGCTTAGTGGTTTGTTGGGTGGGTGGGGAGCTGGATCGGGTTTACTCTGGCGTTTGCTAGGGGAATACAAAGCTCCAGGAAAGCTACGGGATAAATCTGCACCAAGAAGCTTGTTGGGCAAATCTTTCTTCTTGATTGTCATATCATCCATCAACTGAGAAAATGGTTATCTCATAAGTATGATCAGAACACAAATCAGAGCAAAAGTCTAAAACGCAAAGTTCCGCAACTAGTATTTGACGACCTAGGTAAATGAACCAGGAAACAGCCTGTCTGAAGGACGACGCAAGAATGTGAACATTTTTATTCCGATACTGCAGCCGCACAACTAGCGATCATGTATCCAACGCGAAAACGTCGAAGATTTGTTCGAGCCGTGCCTTTTTTGCGCGGCGCATCGATATTTCGATGACAACATTTGTTGAGCATGCACTTGGTCTAAAAGATAGCATCTTGAGAAATGAAATCCCAATTCCCATAATCCGTAATTCATCATGCAATATGTTATTGTCATAAAATTTAACAAAAAATTTCTCCAAAAATCTTTGTCGCGCCGCGCAAAAGTATGAGCCTTTCAAATGTTATTTGTATAATACTCGCAATTGTAATAATTGTGCGTCTGTTTGTTTGCCACCATGTTACATTTATGGATCTGGGATCATGGAATATGAGTTTGTCTTCAAACTGCTTTGGAAGAAGGGGGGCTTATTGACTTGGATGCTAGTTGATATTTGCGAAATGATTTAAGAGTTCGATTAATTTGGTTTATGACTTTACATTCCTTGTTCACTGAAATAGTGATCTATCTCATAGCTTACTTTAGGTGTGATGAATCATGCTAGAAAAGTACATCACTCCATTGTTGATGTCTTATGTGGACAAGTATATAAAGGTTGGTTCCTGATCACAAAATTCATTCTATTCATGTCTCCAAATGAGCACTCCTTGTGATTGGGAAATGACACAATGCTATGTTGCAGAATTTGTCACCAAATGATCTTGGCGTATCCTTATGGGGCGGTGATGTCCTTCTGAAGAATCTTGAGTTGAAACTTGATNTGGAGTTCCCCAAAAAAAAGTTCCCCAAAATTCCCCAAAATTCCCCTTGGACCCGCCCCTATGTGTGCTTGTAATCTAACTTAATTCATTATTTTTGCAGGAGTTTCTCTTTCCTGTTAGATTTCTTAGTGGAAGGATTCATGAACTGAAGATTCATATTCCATGGACAAGTCTGGGCTCTGATTCTGTGGTCATAACTTTGAATACTCTAGAGTGTTCACTGACATACAAGCAACCTGATGAGAAGAATGATGGTAGGTTCATTGTTCAATAAACTTTCACTTGTTTATGAATCAATTTCGTTTTGCTTATCCTTACTTTCAGGTTCAGGAACATGTGATGATGTTGATAAAGAATCAGATAGTGGTATATCTGAAAATAGCGGGCAACAAGTTGTAGCACCAAGCTATGTTCAGCTGCTTACACAGGTAGAATTGATCTGACAATATAGAATGTCATTTAGATAGTGAATATCTACTACAAATTTTGGTTTCACTTGTTATTCTGAATAGTGATATCCTCAGAGAATACTGAACAATGTGGAGATACATGTCAACAATCTTATTTTCAAATACATTGAAGATGACATAGTCCTCTCTGTGAACATCAAATCAGCTTGTAAGCCATTCCTAGTGAATGATAATCTCTATGATCTGAATGTGGTGTGGGAACATATTCTTAACACCTCCTGACCTCAGGCATGTATACAGTCAACTCTGAGTGGGAGCAAGAGTTCTCAGATGTTGCATCACCAGAGTTTAGTCTAAGGAGGGTGGTGGAGCTTGTAGATTTGACCATATGCCTGGATCACAGTGGAGCCTCAGGTGTGTCAAACCTTAACAACATTGTTATCATTCCCAGTGATTTTGGTTGAACTCATATGATTTAAATTTTCAATTTTGCATCATCAATCATCATTCATCAGGAAGGGTTGAAGTATATGAAGAGCCAGTTCTCTACCGCGCTCACATCACATGTAGAACTCTCTTCACATTTCCAAATTCCTATACATTCTCCCCCTCTGCAATATTCGTCCATGTGCTCAGCGATGACATCTCACTCAACATCTCTGATAAGCAGGTAGAGCGAGGGAATTGACTTTGCCTCAAAAATTATCGTTCTCAGCAAGGAATGGACGACAACAATTGTGCAGTCCTTGTATAACTAACTATTTCACTGACTATGATTTTCCAGTTTCCTGCAATGATAATCCTGCTAAGAAGACTGATGTATCTGACAACATCATCAGATACCACTAAACAAGTAGTGCAATCCTCGCTGCCGCCTGTTATTTCCCCTGATGAAGAAGGTAAAAGAAAAATACATGGGCAGAGAAGAAGACCCTGTCGAATTGAAGGAAAAATAATATGCAGTATGAACCTATGTTGATCTATCATTTGGCTTAGAAGGAAGCCAAAGCACATGTACAATTTCTAAATCACTGTAGCAATGAACACAGGATGGGTGGGATGGGGTTGGAGTATGCTAGGAATGTCATACAACTATGAGGAACACCGATCCTCCCCTGGCCCTCCCTGTGAAATGCTGTTCAACTTCTCCCTCTACGTGAGGAGTTTCACTATAACATGCACACAGGTCCTTGAGCAGAGGAGGAAAAGGTGAGTTTCTTATTCGACTCTTTGGAAGTTGGAATCCTGCAAGATTGGAGATCATTTATATTGAATCAAATCAATGTCCGAGTAATTTGAACGTTTGTAGTCACTGAAGGAATCCTCAGTTATCTTTCATAAACATCTTCAGGTCAGCGAAGTACCACTTCACCCCCTTCCTAACCGTGCATATCAAGGGACTTGCTCTGGATTACGTTGCCAAGGGTTACTACTACTCCCATATGACGCTGGGAGTGTGCAGTGTCAATGCGTCACTCTCTCATCATGTCAGTGATATGTCGTAAATTCTCGTGCTTCTTTTTCTGAAAATTGCGTTTTAGAAGAAACTACAGCTTTCAAACATGAAACCTGACATTTTCCTTCCATCAGAATGAACAGATATTTGTGTGTGGTGATAGGATCGTTGACACAACTTCTCTTACCGAAAACACTCTCTTTGACTCCACTCCAAACCTTGAATACCAGGTGAAGTTTGCTAAAGAGAGCAGGTTTCCTATCACATAAGATCTGAAAAATAATGCTTCAATGGACGATATATTTTGGGAACGATATCGAAAGACACTTGTCTCAGGATAAACGACATGCAAATGAGGACGAAACACTCCAATTTACAAAGTACCGTGCTCTCTGGATCAGTCTCCTCAACATAATACCAGAGTTCAAACAGAGGACCATGTCAGTAGATCACTGTTTATGATGACCTGATGTGAATGTGTGATGTGTCATAGGAGTCTTGGCTGGTTCTTGAAATCGATATCTATAGTTTTAGCTTACCAAATCTTAGTGCGACTTCACGGAGAACGTAGCATTGCCTTTTTTCTTGTCAAGTTGTCAGGTACTTTCAAAACCCAATTCCCAGAGCCGAAGTTGAGCAAGCCGAACAGCTTGGTCTCCATAACAACGAAACTGAGCTCTCTGAAATGAGGATACTGTGCAACAAGATAACACTCTTCCTCAACAATTCAATCTTCAACTCCTTCCACCTGTTCTTTTCGAGCAATGTGAGTCAAATCGACATTTCAACAAATGGCGAGATTCATCTAATTTCATTAAACTATTATAGAACTTGGTTGTTTATAATGGTAAGCATTGCTAAACGAATTCCCGCTCTATTTAACCAATATTCCCAATTATTACATACATTCGCCTACGAAAGAATCATAATTGACTGACCGCTATCTACCCGCTCATCTCACAGACGATGTCAGCTCTATTTGGACCGATGCCAGCCGTTCCCAACCCCAAGAAAGCAGTCTCCCAATCGAGACTGAGTGTCATGTCTCATCTCAGTATGACGCTGCTTGGGGCTGCTGTTTACATCTCTGCCAGTAACATGAGGTACTATATGTCACCACGATGTTGTGATATTGTGAAATGGGAAGTAGCTGTCACCATGAAGACAGTAATTTGTGTCATATTATTGCGACAGTTGTGGTCAACTCAAATTAGCGACTGTCACGCATGGTTGGGCATTTGTGCTGTGCCTGGTGCAATTGCGATGTTATGATAAAACATGGTGGACAACTCATAGCATTATAACTGATGGTGATCAAAGACCACCATTTAAACACTGACACTCTGTTGCACTCAATGTTGAATCAATGATCGCTGACTGTTTCGTTCCCATGGATACTGGCTTGCCGTTTCATTTTCATCATCTGCAAACAAACCAACACTTCCATGTACCCCTTCTCCCTAGTGCCCCTAGTAACCCTTGTAACATCTCCCAACATCACCATACCATTTCCAGAGATCCGGATGGGACGCACCCAGTGTGCTTATTCTACACGTGTAACCGGGCAGATGTGGACCAACATGCCCCGCTATGGGTCACACAGCTCACCAAACTGGGCCCTCAGGACCACCTTGTTAAGAAATTGTGTTACTGCAACTACGTGGTCAAGGTGTGTGTGAGTTATCCAATTTGATTAGTTCCTAATCGGTAATTGGCAACCCCGCCACTGCGAATACGAATCTGTTTGTGCTCACGACATACACGACTTGGCATTTTTCCAGATAACGGACAACTCTGTTGGGTTTGCCTCCGTTAAGAATCTACAGACTCTCTCCAGTATAGTGATTCTTCCTCCAACTTTCATCCAATCTATGGTGAAAGTTTATACTTTTCCTCACTCCTGGTAAGAATGATGTTATGTGATTTCGGTTTTGGTATAGGCTCGGGTTTTATTGATTCAATTTCAACTACATGATTCATTGTGATTTCAAAATTATATAGCAACAGTCAATAGAGTTCGGTCTTCAGCTAGGAACCAATCATGAATTCTTTTACAATAATTACAATGACAGCAATATCTCAGGGCCTCCTCCATGCAAGGACTGCTGGAAATCCGGATGGAAATACCACTAATCACTCCGATGTTTACCATGCCACAGATTGTGCTTGCATCCCACTTTCTCTCCTACTGGAATGCCAAGCTAGCGGGGGGTGAGTGGATAAAGTCATTTCTTTGCGTGATTATCACTCCTTTGCGTGATTTGTTCAATGTTCATTAGTTCATTTTATTATCCGTGGTTGTCATCATATTATTGGTACTTCACAGTAGTTGACACATCTGACACGTCTGTTCACATATTCACAGATGTGATTGATGGCGGCGACTTGCTCCACGGAACTGCTCTGAAAACGCTTGCGCAGCACGCTCTCAGAATAGGTTGGTTCAACATGGAAACTCTCGAAATTCTTAATTTCAGATTAAGAATTTTGTGACTCAGCTCAGAGAATTGACCAATGCTTTGTCAGTTTTGGTGAAATTCCAATATTTATACCCTTTTTTTCTTTACAATCTTCATATTTTGTCAGAGGACCAGTGCACAATTGAGCTGAGTATCTCGAGTATTGGGATAAAGTTCTGTAAAACAACGCTAGTTAGCTCAGTTATGCTCACTGTACGAGGATGCGAGCTGTTCCTATACAAATCAGGTAATATGGAAGCAGACCAGATCGTCAGTATTTTCGTGCTGAACAATTCGACCCATTATTTGTTTACCAGGGTCGATTTCACCGGCAAATAGCTGATACTGTTTGCTCAAGTCACGTGACAATATTTTTGATCATGGAATCACACGGCATTATTCGTCATCACCTAACCTGAGTGTTACAGTGGATGAAGCAGTGTGTGTACTCTCCGGACCCTACTTGACACAGAACATGTACTCATCCCTCAATCAGCCGGCTGATGTACACGTGGTGCCGGCATTACTATCCATCACTGTGCAGTTCCCGCATATTCCCTTCAATAAGGGTGAGAGACGATGTAAAAATCTATATCTCCAGATATCGAATAGTTGGTCAAGTTAGACTCTTGAAATATTGCATGCGAGATTCCCTTTCGATTGCCATTTCAAGAATTGATCTTTAACCTAATCGCCGAACTCATCTCAACTTTTTTTCTAAAATATTTCCTTGTGTTTCAGCTTCATCTCCCTCTGACCGTCCTGTATTGATACTCCACACGAGCGGGCTAGTGCTCTGTTGGGATAAGAGTCTCCCTACCTTCATGGCATATCAGCCCCCTGTCAACACTGAGTCATACGTTAGGTTAGGACGTTGTTCACGCGATTCTCATTTGCATGTCTTTTTGATATGTTTGGCGTCGAGGTTTTGCTGCTTAGACCAGATGTTTTAAGTAGGAAGATTAAAAGTCACATAATTTCATACTAGAAGTGACCCCATGATCATTGGTTACATAATTTCCCAGATCGTGCTCTATCGAATCACCGAGTATCATCAGCTCAACGCTCGGCACCTCCACAGCTCCCTCCTCCATTATATCCACCAATCAGCAAGCAGCACTCCCTGCGTCAGCCAATGAGAGCTCAGGATATTCCACCAATCAGAATGCTTCTTTACCCCTCTCACCCAGTATTCCAAACTCTCCACAGAGGACAACAGTTCAGTCTGTCCTGTCGCCAGCGTCCTCAAAAGCAGGTTTATTTCCATCAAATTGTTAACTAGTTATAGAGCTATCGTCAAACTTTCACTCAAACATGTCACCCATATGTCGGCCCTTAACTTGGTAACCGATTATCGGATTGACACCAAATTTTGGTTGCCCGAGTTTCT
>CAMPET010000199.1:109833-136095 GCA_946803715.1 Beroe ovata | reverse complement strand
TGGTGGGTGGTGAAACAGTGTTGCTTATACCCTGGGCGTTCGGATCGGAGAAGGACTCAGTGAACTTGTCTTGCAGGAGGTTAGCCATGGCAAGAGGGTCAGACTTAGCGTTGCCCTGATCATTGAGGAGGAGACCAATCTCTGAAATGAGCTTCCTCATCCGTTTGACAAAGCCGAAGAACGCCTTAGGGTTAGATTTGATNTGAGTGGTGTGCAGGCATCAACAGTCCAATACCTACCACAGCTTTTGGGGTGTTTAAATTGCCAGAGCTTTTTATGAGTTGATTAAAATAACAAAACCTTTATAAAAACAGATAAAAACTCAAATATTCAGTGGCATTTTCAAAAATTAACATTATTTTTCAAGGAACCCATATAAAGAGCTTTTTAATTAAACAAACAGTTATGTGAATTGACAACGACATGGTGATTGGTGGACTTTGGACGTGCAATGTGCATGATCACGCCCTATACAAATAATTGATTCAAATCATAGCCATATTTCATAAGATAAGACAAGATAAGAATTTATGGTATAAACCATCACACATTTCAAGAAAATTTCATCAATACATCTCAGCCACTGAAAAACGCCACCTTTCGCAAAGGTGTCCACTACCCATTATCACTAGGAAAGAAGAATACTTTTAATTATAAATGTTAATTCCTTTTCTTCTAGCTATGTGAGGATGAGCCCTCAGGTATTCATTAAATCAATCCTTGTTGGAAAGGTAATTACCTCCTTCAATTTTGCTAATAACTTGATGAGAGACATACCAAAAATTGCTAGGATTCATATCAGAACATATTTATATGACACCAAATTTTGCTTCATGTGCTTCGAGTGCAGTCGTAAGCGCGCTTGCCGGAATGCCGGATGTTATTTGTCCACTGTTTCTTGCGTACGGCGCGCGCGCTTTCAAACAGGCATTCGATTTGTAGCATTTTACTTTGTAGGATTTTACCCTACCGTCGGTGCGCGCGATTTTCAATCCGCCCCGGCCCGCCAGGGATAAAATCCCGCCAGCAAGGGTAGGGTGAAATCCTACAACATTTTACTCTACCGTCGGTGCGCGCGATTTTCAATCCCGCGCCAGGGATAAAATCCCGCCAGCAAGGGTAGCTGGGTAAAATCCGTCAAGCATTTGTCTGGCGATGCTAGACCGCTGATGCAAGCCGCAAAGCGCGGCTTGCGTCTGAGAATAAGTTTGAGAATAAGTTTGCGCCGCGCACGCGCAAAACGAAATTTTCGACAGGGTCTATCATCGATCGACAATCAAGCATTCGATATGAAGCTGAAGACGCGCGCAAATAAACAGTATAAGTAGGTTGATGATATTTTATATTCTTATCCGGCATTGTTGACCATGTCAGATGTTACCTCACTATAGGCCAGTTGACCTGTTTCTCGCGCGCGGCGCGCGCGCCTTCATCGATGAAAGCGCCTTCATTCGATGAAGGCGCGCGCGCCGCGCGCGAGAAACAGGTCAGGTTACATCTGACAACGGCATTGCATCAGCGCGCTTTAAAATTGCACCGGCCACAATGCAATGTTATGTTATTGTCGATCAAAAATAAACTGATAAACCCTCATGTCGAGAAATTCGTTTTGCGCGCGAGGCGAAAACTTATTCTCAGTTTGCATCAGCAGTCGCGGTCTAGCATCGCCAGACAACAATGTTATTGCCAAATGCCGGATGTCATGTATTATGGGTTATCTGTCCACTGTTTTGCGCGCGCTTCTGTAGTTTTTATCATCTGTCATCTGAGGGCTCATTTTAAGTAGCTAAGAGAAAAAATATACCCATCTGTCAACTGTAACTGTCAATCAATTATTGGCAATAGGCAGTGAACACCTTAGCAAAAAGGCTGCATTTCTAAGTGTTCGAGATTGTGTTGAATAAATTTTGACGATTGATTGTTTTGGTTTCATACCCTAAATATTTAATATTATCTCATCTATCTGATTTTTAATTTGCATCAAAATAGATTATATTCGTCTTACTCTTATTTTAAGTTTTTTGCCACATTTCCTACTTTTAGTGTAATCCAAAGTTTTAACTTCAAATGGAATGCAGAAAGCAAAGCATATTTTGAGCAAAACAATTTCAGTTGCAATTATGGATCAAGATAGCATTGATCTTCACTTGTCCATGTGGAATCCGGTTGTGAGGAAGAAATCATTTAAAAAGTGGCCTTTCAACTCTAAATCATCATGTTCAGTTGTAAAAGTGGGTTTATTGATGAATCAGATAAGTGTCCAATGAGTAGCTACCATTTTGAAATCTATCTGTACATTTGTTCAATGTTCATTCTATTTTCAGATGGTTTCTGCAGGGTTTTACCATGTTCCAGATCCTGATGAGAAAGACACAGCTAGATGCTTCTTCTGTTGCAGGACAATATGTGGCTTTGAGGAAGGGGACGACCCAGTGTAAGAATTAATGCCTTGTATGCTTTCTGTTCTGATAATTCCATGGCTTTTGTCTCTTAACTGTATTGGTGGCAAATTTCTTTATAGCAGTTTGTTTTAGAGAGGAACATTTAAGAAGGAGCAAGGACTGCAAATATAGTGATTATGGAAAAGATCTTCAATCATCAATAACCTTGTATGAATATGCTGAAATTGAAAAGGAGAGGAGAAACAACTATATTGTAAGTTTTATGAATAGTAATCCCAGCTACAGAAATCATCAATCACTATTTCATCCTAGCTGAAAGTCCTAAGTGTATGCTTTATTGCAGAGTTATGTACAAGATGATAAGGACCCAGTTGAAGGTCCTGAAAATTTTCCACATCCTAAGCGAGTCAGACTTTCTCTAACAAGAAATAGTTGCCTGACTTTCTCTCCCAATTCATCATGGGATAACCCAGCCCCACATGAAGCCTCTAGAGCTCCTTTAAAAAGTGCTCTGAAATCCTCTCCTTTACCAGTGATACATAATACAGATAAAGGTAAACTGTTTATTGGTGATTTAAGGCTCTCAAAGGTGTAACTCATGAACTGGAGTATGGTGATCTTAACTAAGAAACCAGCTTAATCTCTTGAATTAAGCACAACTGTAATTAATGCTAGGAACTGATAGTGTGAGTACCATAAGCTTAGGTACTTCTGATTTATTTCTGTAGCTGGGATGAATAAACAGTCTGATTCACTTATGTCTAGTATAATACTATCAATCAACTTGCAGTTTATCGATTATTCAAGAAATGAATATTCTGCAGAGATATCAGACCCAGGAGGAAATGAAGTATCTGACCTCTCAAAAAGAATCGTTTTATGAGACCATCAAAGAAAACTACCTTGAGTAAAATACTCAGAATTGACATTGTACCGAACAGATCACCCTATTTGTGTGACATGGGATTGTTTTATTCTACCCATTAGCAAATGACCTTGATATCTTCTGACTAAATTATTTGACCAATCTATTCTGTGCTAATATCAGAGAATTCAAGCAAATAAAGAAAAAAGATTCTGCTATCCCTGACACAGAAACAAACAATTCTGTTTAATTGAACATTTCAAACTGCAGTTATTATCTTAATCTGGACATCAAATAGTACTGTGTGTATTTCGTATTCTATGAGGCACAATATGCTAAATGATTTTTCCGAAAAGTATTAGGTTTAATGGTAACTAGTAAAAATGCATGTTGTATTGCGTCTGTTCACACTAACGCGCGAAAATGAAATTAAAGGGTAAAAGAATTTTATTCCATATAGGAATGGAAGGGTTGCTGAAATACTATGAAGACTTTCGAGAAATTGTAAGTTCTTTGCCACCGGATTGAATAAAGCACGATTCTCTCAATGTCTCACAGATGCACCAATTCCATTCAGATGCAAGACGACAATGTAGCATTCCTTGGTCTTCTCATTTCATCATTTCCTGCGGCCCTTACCGTGAAATATATTCCCTGTCCTACGTTCAAGCAGGTACAAACATCACCCGGGGATTGGACATTTCTCACTATTTTCACTATAGTCTTGTAACCAATAATCCCAATTCCCCAGTTTTTTAGTATCACCGTCGCCCTGATACAAACCTATATCATCTGTAAGATGGACACTCTTGTACCACTGTGTCTCTGTCTCTTCTCCTATCTCACCCTTCTCTGCTGCCCGAAGAGGCTCGCTGGACGAGTTCTGTTTCACACCACTTTCTCACTCCTCCTCATCTTCAAACTCCTGGTTTTCTCCGAGATGTTCGTACCGTCCTACCTGGTGGACGGTGTTCTCCTTCTCATGGTCCTCAGGGTATGTGTGTGTGTCGAGAGCTATGTGTGTCAAGAGCTATGTGTGTCGAGAGCTATGTGTTTGTGTCGAGTGCTCAGGGTATGTGCGTCTGTCGAGTGCTCAGGGTATGTGTGTGTGTGTGTGTCGAGAGCTACTTAGTAGGTATGATGTGGGATCAGAAACTCTCTTTATCACAATGCAATCCTTTTTTCGAGCTTCATTAAAGAAAACGTATGAACGAAAACATTTTAAAGCATTTCATGTTTTCGTTCACATGATTCTGCTGCATGCCAGGTATGCAGTTTCGGTTACGATTACCAACTGGACAGGTTATCGGACGGCGATAACAAGGACAGTCAGCCCAGTCAGATCTGTTCTTTTTTCCAGTTCGTCGGGTACTGCTTCTGTTTTGTCGGCTACTGGACAGGACCATTCTTCACTTACAAAACCTACATAAACATGGTGAGCTTCTTGTGATGGGGTTTCATGCTCGACGCTCGTGTGCTATTTCTGCATGATCGGCACATTTTTACTCCGTGTGATTGAGATTTCCACATGAACTTCAGTTAAACTCCAAGACCCTGATTCGGTCCTCCAAACTAGCAATGTGGCACATTAGACCACTCCTTCTCATTGTACCGATATACGCTTTCCTCAACACTGTCAATCCACTCGACTTCACTCTGACTGATGAGTTCCTCGACAAACCATTCACATACAAGTTCTTCTACCAATTCCTCGGGTTTTGGACGTTCAAGTTAGTGATTTTTACATCCATTATGTGATATGTCATCCTGAATCAATTTCATTTGCCCGGTGCAATACTAAGGAAGAGAAGATATTTTTTTCACTACAGGATGAAGTTTTACGGTGGATGGGTGCTAGCAGAAGGAATCTGTATCGCGTGTAACCTTGGAACTGTTGAAAAGGATGGAGTTGTCGATTACAGCTCAATCGTCAATATCGATATTTGGAATGTGGGTAGAAAATTTCGACATCTCTAGAATTATCAAGTGTCGCGTAGCAGCATTTTGATGAAACTCACACAACCTCCCAGACTGAAATAAGGTGGGAACTGAGTGACTGTGTCAGAGCGTGGAATAAAACAGTGCAGCAATGGATGAAAACATATGTCTACGATACTACTCACCTCCCCAAATCAAGTTAGAGATTCAGCGATAAAAATCGAATTATCCTTACCATTCAATACCTATGTTGGAACACTTGTCAACTCACGCATAACACCTGTTTTCAACAGTTCGGACTGACTTTGTGTTTGGAGTTAGTGCATTCTGGCACGGGGTACGGCCCGGATACTACCTGACCTTCTTCAGTGCTGCACCAATGATGAAAGTGCAGCAGAAGATTGGGAACCTCACATTCAAGGCGAGGGAGCAGAGTCATATCTACGAAGTGGTGAGTGGAATCGCTGAGAAATCCAGAGAAAATTGTCGTTCCTCTCCCAAGCAAAAACCCACGAATCTGATCGAATGATGATCCTATCCTGCTTCCCTCGGAGAGAACTTTTCTCATGACTCTGAATTCCGAACCTCTGATGGTCTAGTAATGTTACTCATGGTTTGTTTTTGAGGTCTTTTAGCTCGAAATTCAATAATTCTTACTCCCCAGATTTACCGTGTTGTGATGTGGTTGTCTATACGGCTGCTATCCTGCATATTCCTTACCCCTTTCTACATTCTAGATCTAGATAGGATTCTCAAGGTAAGTGACGGGTGAAGAGCTTTTTTCGGAAAACTGGTTTACCAGTGTGCTATGTCCAGCCTTATACTAGTTATCCACTATCCAGTGTGCTGTGTGCTCTATCCAGCCTTACACTGGCTGACTTACCTTTTCGGTTTTGCTTTTATTTTTTGGACTTCATTTTGAACTGAAGATATTAATTAATTACTAATTAAGAATCACTAATTACACTCGCACAGGTTTGGTCGAGCATGTACTGGGTTCCACAGATCTGTTTCGCCATTGTCTTCCTGCTAAGTGTGTTTCTACCGACCGGACAACGGCCAAAGAAGTCGTCACTAGAACACCCAAAATCGAGCTAACCAATCGAATATCCTTGTTATTTTGTCTTCATTGGACTAATGAAGTAGTATTATAGTGATAGATTTCATATAATCAAAGTAGATATCGAACTTTCTTGATTTTTTGTCATGTTCTCTTGACTCAAGACCTGCAGTTGTTGTTGGTTAAACATCGTCACCTTCCTGTGTCTCCTTCCTGTGTCTCCTACCTTGTCTCCTCATACAATTACTGCTTCATCTTGGATAATAGATTCGGTGTATATTTGATTTTGTCAATCTTGTGGGTTTTTCACTCTTACGTATATTTTGTATTATAACAAACTGTTCAAATTGGTTATGTAGAATCATTGAAGTTTCTTACCTGACAATTTGATGNAAGATTGGGAACCTCACATTCAAGGCGAGGGAGCAGCGTCATATCTACGAAGTGGTGAGTGGAATCGCTGAGAAATCCAAAAAAATGGTCGTTCCTTTTCCGAGCGTTTTGATGATAAATAGGACGAGTAGTGTTGTAACGAACATTTTACTGTAGCAACACTATTCGGCCTATTTATCATCAAAGTTACCAAGAGATCCCTCTTTCACACACCTTTTCCAAGCGAAAACCCAAGAATTTGATCGAATAATGGGAATAATCCCGCTACCCTCAGAGGAAACATTTTTACACAGGGTCTGTTTTTGAGAGTGAAACAAACTGTTTTTGAGACTGAAACAGTAACATATACGCATTAAGCTCTAAATTCAATAATTTTCCTCCCCAGATTTACCGTGTTGTGATGTGGTTGTCAATACGGCTGCTCTCCTGCATATTCCTTACCCCTTTCTACATTCTGGATCTAGATAGGATTCTCAAGGTGTGTGACGTGTGAAACATGAGATGAAGAGCATTTTTTTGGAAAACCAGACTTTTACTGGTTTACCAGTGTGCTATGTCCAGCCTTACTATGTCCATTTATCCACTATCGAGTGTGCTGGTTTACTTTTATTTTTGGACTTCATTTTGAACTGAAGATATTAATTAATTACTAATTAAGAATCACTAATTACACTTGCACAGGTTTGGTCGAGCATGTACTGGGTTCCACAGATCTGTTTTGCCATTGTCTTCCTGCTAAGTGTGTTTCTACCGACCGGACAACGACCAAAGAAGTCGTCACTAGAACACCAAAAATCGAGCTAACCAATCGAATATCCTTGTTATTTTGTCTTCATTGAACTATTGAAGTAGTGTAGTGATAGATTTCATATAATCAAAGTAGATATCGAACTTTCTTGATTTTTTGTCGTGTTCTCTTGACTCAAGACCTGCAGTTGTTGTTGGTTTAACATCGTCACCTACTTGTGTCTCCTTCCTGTGTCATCTACCTTGTCTCCTCATACATTTACCGCTTCATCTTGGATAATAGATTTTGTGTGTATTTGATTTTGTCAATCTTGTGGGTTTTTCACTCTTATATTTTGTATTATAACAAACTGTTCAAATTGGTTATGTAAAATCATTGAAGTTTCTTACCTGACAATTTGATGTGATATAGTTAATTTGTGGATTTTTGAAGAATGAGAGTAACGACTAAGATGCATGGCTAAAGTTTGATGATGAATTATGTGCTTATTTTGTGAATGTGTTGTGTGTTAACTGTAATGTGAACCTATGTGATTTAGTTTTTATCGTAATATTAATGAAATCCAATTATTTTGAGATAATTGGTATTTGTATTGTTTTTAATCGATATTTCGGGAAATGTGCAATGTGCATCCATTAGTAAATCTTTATCGGATCTCTGTTTCATCCTCATTGAATGTGTTGTTATATGCATGAAAGCGTGTAATCGCAATCCAACCCCATCTATAAAACTTGATTATCTCCCATACTCTTCTTTATACTTTCAAAGGCTGCCCCCAAACACCCAAACCCCATACAATTTCTAGCATGGACAGTCCAGAAGAGGTATCGTCTCCCCTCCTCCACTCGCACACGCCCGAATTCGCACCGGACGATGAGAGACCCACCACACCCGAGCTAAATCAGCGGGACACTGATTTTGGGGTGGGTGGGGGTTCACCCCCCGTGGATAAGAGTTATGGGGACTATCAACCCCCCTCCCCCATCAAACTTCCTACATTCGATGATGAAGGTGACCTTAATAAGGGTGAGTGTTCATCATTCAGATCATTATTAAAGATCTTTCTGTACAACATGTGTTATACATTGAATGGGTTCATTTTTTCCAGTAAAAAGAAGTTATTAAGAATCTATAAATTATGAATTCTAAAATTCTTCTCACATAATATATCTACTCTCAGATGATGGGGAGGAAGGACCGTCGAGTAGTAACCCTGAAAAGACACCACGATCCGAGAAGACACCAGCTAGAGAAACAGATTTCTATGACCTTCCCGATAACTTGAGTGACACAGAAGAAGCAAATCATGGTCAAGCTCAGCGATCAGGTACAAGGGAGGGTGATAATGGTGTGTTTCAAACTGCTTGCTATGAGGTGCGATGATTCCGACTTAAATGAGCGTTTTCTTGACGAAATTGACCTATTTCAGGGCTGATAAACGACATTTTCGGTGATTCTGAGGATGAAGAAGAACCACAGGATGATAAGAAGGAAAGGGATGATGACGAAGAGGGTGTGGTGGAGAGCAGTGTGGCAGATACCGTCGGACAGGGAGAGACGTCCACACAGCAGGGGGACGGAGCGGAGGGACAGAAAAAGGACGATGACGATATAGATACAGGTAGAAACCTGATAAACTCTTTGTCCCCGAGGAGGTTTGCAAATTCATCCAGACCTCACGTCTTAAATGTCTTAACCCCCTTTTCTGTTTACCCTCTCCCAGTTTCCATCTCAACCCCATGATATCTTTCCCCAGACGAAGAGTTGGAAATGCTGAAGGGGAACGACAACGTGTTCGTCAGTGACTTCGACCTCATGATGGAGAAGAAAAAGGAGGAGCGGAAGAGGTATATGTCACGACGGAAGAA
This sequence comes from Beroe ovata, assembly GCA_946803715.1. Taxonomy (NCBI): domain Eukaryota; kingdom Metazoa; phylum Ctenophora; class Nuda; order Beroida; family Beroidae; genus Beroe; species Beroe ovata. Next base: position 126,821 of record CAMPET010000199.1, on the reverse strand, counting down.
GGATGTTACTGACATCATCAACTCGGCTGATGATCGGATCATCTATATGATTTCACAGATGAAGGAAGCCGCTGAAGAGGACAGGGTAGGGAACAATGAGCTTGAATCCGCGTGTTGTGGGTTTGATTTCATGGATGAATTGTGCTGCATCACCTGGATCCATTCTTTCATCCTGACCTATTTCAGAGGTTGAATCAAGCTGGACAAGCAGCTGTGAATAAATTGGGTCTCCTGAAACTGGTCATCCAGCAACTCAAGAAACACGACCTCCAAAACTCGTTTATCGACTGCGGCATTCTGCCCGTTCTGGCGGACTGGTTGTCACCCCTGCCCGATAACAGCCTCCCTCACGTGACTATCAGGACAGAAATACTGAAAATTCTGCAGGAGTACCCCCAGATTAACACCGACATGTTGAAGGCAAGCAAGCTTGGCCGGGTCATAATGGGGCTGTACAAGAACCCCAAGGAGAAGTTCAGTAATCGGGAAATATCGAGGAAGTTGATCCACCAGTGGGCCAGGCCTATTTTTGGTCTGGACAGTGACTATAGCGCTATGTCGAGGGAGGAGAGGGTGGACGCAGACTTGCGACACATGGTCAAAAACAGGAAGAGGAGGAGGAAAACTGAGGATGATGTGAAGCCGGAGGGAGATAAACCAGGGGACAAAAACTTTGTCATGAGAGCTCGGGTTCCCAAACCTTCCAACACGGACTATGTGATCAGACCACGATCCAAAATCGATGATGACGTCGTAAAGCGCCCCGTTAAAGTTGCTCCGAAAATTGATAAGTTGAACAAACAAATGGCAACGAAAAAGAAGTTGAATAACCCAAGGAATCTGAGGACTTCATCAGTATGTCTGACTGGCAATAAGATGCCACTGTAGCAATCTGAAAATGGTGGTACATTATATTATCAAGTTTGGAATGACAATAACAGAGAAACTGTAGCTTTTGATTTTTGACGCTTTTCAATATATCAAGAAATTATAACATTCGGTGTTAACAAGTCACCACTGGAATTGTAACCAGATTGGGGGCAGAGTCACTTTTATTTAGTTCGAAAGTTTGTTCGAAAACAACAGAATGCTGTTAAATAATTGATGATATTATTAAAGTTTCATTGAAGAAGACTCTTCTAGTACATATCATCAGAGAAACCGATAAACGCATCTCTGATCAGATTCATATATTTTGCTACGATCGAATTGTTGATTTTAGTTTCTAATCTGTCTTACTATTTCATAGCAGCAACCATGATCGGCAGGAGAAAATGCATATTATTGTGCAGAGCTCTGGATCTACTGACCACAGCACGAGCTAATGGAGGCAGGATCAGGGACCAGTCACATCCACCATCTACAACACGGCACATCACAACTTCAGGTAGGTTGGTATGGACTACTCAAATGATGATAGTTGTTGTTGTTGTTGTTTGGAGCCATCCTTTTTGGAATGTTTTGGCATCGGGCTGGGTTACTCAAATGATTATACTAACGTATTCTATTGAGTGTTAATTGTTCTCAAATATTGTTTCATAAAGTTGATCTCTAGAGACTCCGTAGAGATCAAATTTTGGAGCAAACGCTGAGAAATATCACAAAAAGTGTTAATTAAATCTCCTCGGTGTCTGTGGACAATGAGTTTTGAAGTGTCTCCTGAATTGGATGCTCACTACTGACTACTCTCGATCAGGAGCCCGTTGGAATGTCAGCAATGAGGATCAAGAGATAACTGCTCCTTTTGAGGATGAGGAAGAACGGTTACCAAGGTAACAACTAACAATCTCACTCAGTCACTCGACATGTCTTTCACGCACTCATTTCTCTCAGTCACTCATGTCTCTCACTCACTCATATCTCTCCTTCACCCATGTCTCTCATTCACTTATGTCTCTAATTCACTCATGACTCTCCTTCACTCATGTCACTTCTTCACTCATGTCTCTCATTCACTCATTCACTCATTCACTCATGTCTCTCATTCCACTAATGAGTATTGAGTAATTCCAACCATCAACTTTGGAACCAAACTTTCACCAGATTGGAAGAAAAGTTTGGAAGTTGCGAGTGTTGGGTTCACAGCTTGAGCGGGGACCGTCACGGGATTGTTCGATTGGAACCAGCAATATTTGGTATTCCTCCACGAATAGACATTCTGACACCGATAGTGCTCCGACAGCTGAAATACAAGCTGCAGGATGAGCCCTATGGGTCCGAGGAGAATAACTTTGTGAGTAGCAAATCTTCAGATTGAGATCGTCTTCGCTGAGATATTAATAATACTCAACACAATGATTTCGACCGGGCCTACGAATCAATAATTCGATTCTTGTTAACAATATTTTCGTAACAATGCCAATTGACCTTTGACTATTAGAATTGACCCGACTTTTTCACTCCTCAGATCAACTTTGACCGGTTCAAAGACCCGCTATACCGAGATAGACCGTATCTAAAACCATGGTTGAAGCAAGGTCTAGCATGGAACACCAGCCCCCACACTAAACCAACAGAGTTCAAATACGGATCCACGTCACACATGCCAGTTCCTCACTATCAAGGTGCTATTCAGTGATCCATTTATTGATATGAGTCATTTCATAATTACTTATGTAATTGTTTAATTAATACCTAAATGCGTTATCTATCTTACAAAATACACGTCTTGTACTTTTGCAGCCTGAATCATCTTCTTCTATTTTCTATCTATTCATCTCCAATCGGACACTTTTCAGGTAACGTCCCCAAAAAGTTACGAGAAATTGGAGTTCGGCATCTGCTCTCCTTGAAGTATCGTTACAATAAGCTACACGTCGTGGAGGAATTGTCATCGAATGACAGGTAATTATCGACTATATTGCACTTCAGTGTATGGGGGTGTCACTTCTAGAATTATAGCATTTCTAATTTCGTACACGCAGGTATATTGAACCTGAAGAATTCAGAGGGATGTTAGATGCGAAGGGAATCTCTTCGGCACTAATGATCACAGGTAATTGATCATTAGATTGAATTTCTCTCCTTCAATCATTTTGTACATATTATCAAGTTCCAATGTTCTTAATCAAGAAATTCGACTCTCAACTCAAACTCTACTATATCGTGATTAGTTGATGAAGACTTCCTCTTCAATCTTGTGAGATTTTCCTTCGTCTATCAGAAACTTCCTATGGTTTAGAGACAGCGCCTCCAATCCCCCCTCCAACATACGTATCTCTAGCTCAGATTTCCATTTTGTTAGCGGGTTATTAGCTGCCAAATACTCGCTAACCTCCCTCACCAATGACATCGTTTCAATGGCATCACATGACGACGTTGTGATGACATCAGGGGTCGTCGCAATGTGGTTGTCATGGCTACGGCAGTATGACTGACCTTGGTGAAAGGGTGATTTTAGGATTTTGGTTGCTGCTGCATCTATAACTCTCTCATCAATCTTTGCGTTGCTCTGTCCCCAGCAGACAGCACTCCTCATCGTGCTCAACTTGGTTCTCCAACTCTGTGTGTGACGATAGAAAGACCCATAGAACACCTTACCCGATTTCCAAAGACGGAAAAAGTCATCCCAATCCCCTGTGTAACCAATAGCACCGGACGTGTGGAAATGAGAGAAGAGTGAGAGGGCAAACTCCGGGTTGGACGGATAGACGAAGAGGAATGTCACGTGTTTTTCTGTGTCGAGCGGGAGCCACTCTGGCGGCAGGTGGGTCCTGAGGAGTCTGTGACCACTCACGCGTGAGTGGTCACGCACAACCGGCCCGTCTATCTCCAGCCAATGAAATGCATCCTCCATCACGGGCAGACCCAGCAACATCTGAACCATAACTCGTAGGATGATAGACCCTGCTTTCTGGTAGCTAGCCACCACTATATCCCCGTCCTGGAATTGGAAATCTGCCAATTCTTTGACTGTTTCAGGGTTTATAATGCCTGGGACGGGCGTATCGTTCACCAGTGTGTGTCGGTACGGGATATCGGCCGTCTTGTATACTGGATAGTCGTACCTGAGGTGATAATCTTCTTTCATCAATCCAATCTGTGCAGAAGCGAATCAGTTCCGCAAACCGATGGTATTGATCATAATGGAAACTGTGACGATAAATATCCAAATTAACAATAAGACTTACGTATAATTTCTCCCGTAGACATTCATCTTGTTTGATTATACTGGGAACAACAAAACGTCAATCTTTGATCTGACTTAGCGACTGAGAATACTGTTAGAGTAGGACCCATACTACTGTATGCGGGCAGTCTGTGGTAACTTAGTTAATTTATACAGAACAGGTGTTTGAAAGCTCCTTGAAAACGCAATTAAAACACGATTTTCGTATTGTCACACCACTAGCTATGCCAGGGTGACCTAGGTGTATCAGATCATATATTTCCTGGTATCTCGTCACAGGATACTGGTGTCTACACTCTGGCGTGACTAAGATAATTTTGTAAAAATGGAAATGTAGCCCTAACAAAAAGCTGTTTCATTTATCGTATGATCTGTGCGTTTTCAGAAATTCCGAACTTTTGATCTCTCATGCGACTGCACTACAAAACACCTCAATACTCCAACTCAATGAAGTGGAATCGTCTCTCTATCTTCTTATCTTTTACCGTATTTAACCCCCCCACAGGTAATGAGATCACGCCGCACTTCAAGTCTGATTCCTGGACAAGGGAAGAGCCATTTCCCGTGCGAAAACCAGGGACTCAACGCATGTGGAAAACTGCCTGCAATACCACAGGTTGGAGGGTGTAGCAAATAGTCACGTGGTCTGAAAACTTGTGTTGTGAGAGATCGAGTTTTTATTCCAGCATTCGAGCTCTGTTGAAATTTGCTAGTCAGGTAATCGAGTTTCAACTCTGTTGAACTGACATACTATCATAACGCAGGTTGTGAAATGAGGGAGGTTGAAGGACTCGATGTCTGGTCAGCACTTCTCTACGACACTCTAATTCTCGATATACCAGCCATATCACGTCTCCTCGAACTGATTGATACTCGGGAGTTCACAACTCCGAATATAAACTTACGGAATGTGTTACGGACTGTAGATACCGCCGGGTCGTTAGGTCCCGCTAAACCGCGGCATAAAGTCGTCCGGGTGGTAAATCTCGATAATTTGTAAAACTGCTGAGACTTTATGGTAAATTATTGGTGTCTGAGTACAGTGAAATAGGTGGTGCTCACTTCATTTTTCATACTGAGTTACAAGTCCTATCAATTGGAGTATTACTTTACGCTACCCTCATTTATTATTGAATTTTTATTTCCCTAAAATCAGTGTCTTATGAACGCTTAAAAATCATTGAACTCAATTACCACCCCCGTTCTCATATATAGCTATCACTATGTTGGGACAGATAAGCTCTGTGGACGAGATAGAGTTTGAGATAGAAGTAGCGCTGGACGAACAGCGTGGCATACAACCGCTACCCTTCCCCAAGATGGACAGTAAGTTAAATGGGAGAGATTTCAAACGGACAGAGATGTACAAATACCTTCTCTGTCACGAATAAAATTGAAGATTCACCATCGTAATCTAGGAAAAGTTATGAATCAGTTCCATGATGATTATCCCACCCATTCCTTTCCTCCAGAGTCCAGTGCGTCAATCTGCAAGTTCTTCCAACGTGGTATTTGCTACCGGGACCTAAGCTGCCCTTTTCGGCACACTAGTGGACCTAAAACTGTCGTCTGCAAACATTGGCTCCGTGGTCTCTGTAAAAAGGTTTTTCTAAATTTCGGTACAAACTGTCACCATGTCACGTGACAAGCGGTGTTTATCACGTGTTATGATCCATATCACGTGTGCGTTGCTAGGGTGACGACTGCGAGTATCTGCACGAGTACGATATGACGAAAATGCCGGAGTGCTACTTCTTCAGCAAGTACGGAGAGTGTAGTAACAAGGATTGCCAGTACCTCCATATTGACCCCAACTCCAAGGTGGGTAGAAGGAGAACTCAGCGTTTGGATGAACTAGTTTTTGAACCATGATTGTTCGAAGCGAAACCATCTGAATATTAAGTTAATCTACCAGCCCTTAAAAGCGTAGCTCAGTAATGCGATTAGTGAATACCCGTTTCTTAGTTTGACGAGTATAAACGTGGAGTTATGTTTAACTTTTCTAGATTAAGTTTTAATATGACCATCAGAAATTCGTGAATGCACATGTTCGAAGTCTGATTCCCCCAGAATTCACAGTAATATGATAGGAGGATAATAATGCTAGTACTTCCAGTAGGTCACGTTTGAATGTTATCAATAACTGAAGAAATATGTTCTTATCATTACCGTAAATTTACAGATCATCTATACCCGAGACTATCGTAAATAACGCAATGACATTTTTTAAATTTCTCAGAGCTGTGTCATGATCATTGATCATTGGGCCGAAAGAGAGATTTTCTCGAAATGTCTCATCATCCCACTTTCTCTATTCTCACATTCATCCCTCAGCTCCGGGACTGTCCGTGGTATGACCGTGGTTTCTGTAAACACGGTCCAACATGCCGGAACCGACATATTCGGCGTGTCATGTGCACAAACTACATGTCCGGATTCTGCCCTCTCGGTCCCAAGTGCAAATCCATGCATCCCCGCTTTGAACTGCCACGACTTGAGCAGAACAATGGTAGTGCAAGTAGAGTCAAGTGTCACCAGTAAGTGTGTAAATCTCTTAATTATAATGTATAATGTATAATTTGGGGTGGAAAAGAGGGGTCTTTTGGGGAAAGCACGAAAAGTGTAGAAATTGAACTATGAAAGTTGAGTTTTATTGCTAAGAGGATTTGATGTATTGAGAGGTTGATTGTGACCACATGTACTCCTGTACAGTTGTAACGAGCCTGGTCACGTGATCACACACTGTCCACTGCGGAACATCCTACCCAACCACCCTAACAACCACGCTAGCAACCCTGCCATAAACCCCAATATCAGTAAGTGTTTGAAACGCCAAAAATCACGTATTAGTGAGGTAGTCCGCGGACATCGGCTACTATATTGGAAAGCAAACAAAAGTGTTTGAGATAATTGTGACCGAAAAAAGAACAGATCCACGGAATTCTTACTCTTCGTTACCTTATTCCATGTAAATTTTACCTGTGTACCCTTTGACCAGATTTGGCGGACAGAAAACCGATGATGAGCGGCGAGAACAGTACACCATTCGACAATACGCTAGTTCCAGTGAACAACTCCACGTATGTTGCGAAGCCACTTCGTGAAGTAACATGTTTCAAGGTTGGTTGAATTGCCGCACTGTAACAAGGAATGCTACCCTTTATCGACAGAGCATTCTCATGCGAATGTGCCAGAAACAATGTGACAACAAGTAACCAGTCAAGCCACCATGGCACAACTCATGAATATCGAGACTGTGCCGATAGCTTATCTTTGAGTCAGAATACTTCTGCCATGATTTGAATCTGTTTAATGTTTGCTATGTTGCAGTGTGGAGAGAAAGGACACTACGCAAATGCGGTGAGTTGTTGAAATTATTACATGCGTTCAAGTTGAAACTCCGTGACGCGCGCTAAAAAAGAGCGCGCGCATTTGAATTGCTAGTTTTTTGTCGAATGATGTAGCGTGAAGACCATCTGCAGACATTTAGCACACGAGCGTACGCCGATACAAATGTGTAGAATTGATCGTTTTTCTGCCTCTCCCATATTATATAAGTAGCTGTACAGACAACAATATTTCTAACTTCATTTTCAGTGTGCCCTGGCTAAGAGAAACCTGAACCTCTCTCAAACGGGCGGCTACAAGATTATCAACTGAATTTAAAGCTCACTCATACAGACAATTTCTGTGATTTATTTATTTTCGAGAGAGATTGCGTTTAGACGAGTGTTTTCAGTTTTGTTGAAGCACGATGAAAGAAACTATGAAATGGATTCTTTTCGAGTCTTCTAGTATAGACCTGGGAATCAGATGAATGTACCATTAAAAGTTGAATTCATGTGAAACATTGAAATAATGTGTGGATTCTTTATCAATCACACAGCATATTAACCGTGAGAAGTTACTGATTTAATGCGATTTGAAATAAAATAGAAAAGTTAACGAAAGTATGTTCTCCTTAAACTATCCGAACTATCAATATTTGCTCTCATTGAATGTTCACCTCAAGACCTCCATAGGATAGAAAATGGAAAGTGATCAATCCTGGGGAGAAAATAACCAGTGGAAGCTCACAGTACACGTAAGTACAAAATTATCAAAAATCAAAGAAATTAAATGAAGAGAAATGATTTAAAGTAAAAGTCTAGGTTTTCTTATTAGATCTTGCTTCATGCGCTAATAAGATAGCAAAAACTCATGTCTAAATTCTAAAAGTTTGTAAATGTCAGTCATTGGTGTAGCTATAGTGGATGTATGGCATGAGCGGGCAGACGCTCTTATCATCCGTCGTCTCTGGTTGGTGGGGCAATGTCTGGTATGTTTTGGGATATCCTGAGAATTGAGCCATAGCGGTGAGCGGTTCTTTGAGCTCGCTGGATTCAAGCATGCATATCCTAATCATAATTAAGTTTAAATATGAAGACAAGTACACATTTCTTGGTAAGTTCTCTATGTAATGCTTGCCTCCGTGAGATAGGATGGAGTTGTTGGTTCCAATAAGAGACACATGTCCGGTCTGCAGCTGGGAGAAGGCCGTGGGTGGACGACGTATTGTGTTTGTACTCTGAGGTAGGGAGATATGTCGAGGGTAAGAAAAATTTGCATATTTTGAAACTGAGACAAAAACATGTTACTCATCGTGAAATTTTCGTTACCTTGGATGTTACTGATGGGGATGTTGAAGCCGAGCTATTAATTGTCTGGCGATGCGATGCGAGAGCACTCCCATACGGTATTACATCTCTAGTGGGTTGTTATTAGTGTAACTGTATCGATTGTAGGAAAAGAGCGGACCGAAAAGAACGGACCGTCAAAGTCCTGCAATTGCTGTACCTCTGAGGTACTGCCAGCTTTGACAGATGAACTTCCATTTTATCTTCCATTAATGAAGGCCGTAAATTGTTCATCGTGCTCTTGGTGCGTAATGGTTTCTTTAACTGAAAGGTAAGTATAATGAAATCCATCCCAGTACGACAGCTTGATCTCCTTTAGTTGTAAATGACAGATTGATAGAATGAGTTCAGTCATGTACAATCATATAGGTATTATATAGGTACGCTATTAGTTATCCTGAGCTATAATAGCGTATAGAATAGCTGAATTCTGCTAATGGTGATATATATGATTAATGCTAATCATATTACGATTATCGGTTATCATGGTTTAGTGGTTCATGGAGCAGAATAGTTCCGATAACACGCGTAACATGTTTTTTGTACTCACAGCTTGATTACCATTAACTGCTAGCACATTTTCTTCTTTAACTATGTCGCACAAAAACTCAGGACTGTGCGACAGCTTCTCTTCCTGCCCGAGTAGACTCCCAGACTTCGGTCTCAAAAACTTTCCGGGATGGAGAGGGTTATTTACAAGAAGCTTTTAGGAAATCAAGTTTTTATAAATATAAGCATAGTCTAGCCTATTGACATGGACGCTTTGCGGCAGCTTCAAGCTTTCAGTAAAAGCTATGAATCATTAAACGTGACGTAATGGCGTCGGAACATGAGAATTGCCCCGTCCTTTACAGGGCCCTGGGCTAGGCCTAGAGAACGAGCAGACATGCAATTAGTACCTCTGGGGGCGGGACAATTGAGAACTTTGAACTGCGTTTGCGTTTTGGTCGATATTTATAGTTCGGATACTGGGTCTTGTGTTGGTTTCGGAGTTGTTCTGCTTTCATGATGTAAGGAGTCTTCTGTTCTTTATTCAGTTCCTAGAGAGTGGATAATGGATATACTCGGAGTTAAGAGTTGTGGTCACGCCCAGTTGAGTAAGAGTAGTTCGTAACCTGCCTGATGTCACCCTACCCAGTGGCAGATAGTTTGAACTCGGCGATCGGTAAATTAGAGAGCACCTATATGCAGACAAAACACCTTGGTACAACAATTTGGAATTTCTGATAACCTTAGTACACATGCACCCTTATCCTGCACCACTTCCGCAGACAAATACACACGACACAGAACGAGAAATTACCTTCCACATCTGCCCTAGTATTTTACTTAGTTCCGTATTCCTCAGTTCTGGTTTTTCATCGGCCAAACGTCGTCTTGCAACCTGAAGTGGTTTCTATCGTTACGAAAGTGTCGGATGCTGAGTTCATGGTTCGGAGTATTCATATCAAGTCACTTTCAGGACTCTTCTGGAACTGGGGGCAAAAATCATACGAATCCTACATTTATGTAACATTATGCCAAATACCCACTGCCCTTATAACGAGCTATTTGTACCTTTAACTCTGACATGCATCAATATAAAGAGCGGCTATAAAGACTCTTGACAGTGAAAACTGAAATTACCCCACGTATAACTCTCACCGATTTACCATTTCCCAAGACATTAAGTCTAGTATTCTGGCGCTGGAAACCCGGCGCATGCAATTTAGAGCCGGAAAAGTAAATGTTAACCGAGGCATATGGCACAGATTGCTATGAAACATGATCGGTAGCTGAGTGTCTTCCATCTCACTTTTATCTGTTTCAACAGCTGATGTATCCATATTGCAGGATCGACTTTATTGCTGACGTGGACATGCAGCTTTACCCTCACACCAGTAAGATTCAGCCGATGGTGAGTACTGAGTATGCTGTTTTACGCCCATAACGAGAAAATATTCCGAAATTTCGTGCATTAAGCAATGAATGGGGTTTCGTAGGCATGGGTTTTAGAACATTGGGGGGAAGAGTTTTCGTTGACCAACAAACTCGGTCGTTTAGCGAATGGTTAACATTTAACAAACTTCACCAACCAATTCTTTAAAAGGTTAACCATTCACTGATGTAACTTAAACGATTTTCATAGGGGGCATGGGGAAAACAGTGACCAAATTCTACTGGACATATTATAAGCCAGACCTATTATAGTATACTCTGATACTCAATACTCATAGCTGACATGTGCCCAAGTGACCTGTACCCGAAACAAGTATACTCCTATTAGACTGACCTGTGCCCAACACATGAACGCATTCATGGGTCGCTTTATGTGGGCATTCTCGGGGGTATTCCCGTTTTGCTGACATGCTACTCGGCAAGCCTCTACTCGCCTAATCATAACTCCATCATTATTGCACTGATTGGCAAGAGGAGGGGCAGCAAAGTTGCAGTTATTCGCAATGAAGTGATCATCGGCCCGGGCTCCCAAATTCGGGGCATTGTTCATATTCCTGGGTATTTGTTGCCTATCCACTGAATCGGTCCATACTCGTACTACAATAGGGGGCTGATGATATGGTCGTGATTGCCATACAACGCGCGGCTATGGTAATTATTATAAGAAGTGTAGTAATGAGTACCTAATCATCACATTGAGGAACAATACACATTGTCCTCGCATCTAATATTATACAGCTCACTATGAACAATGACAAATACGTGCTCAAGTACTGCAGAGTCATTGAGGGGGTCATATACGGGGCTCAACACAAAGAAACAATTACTAATACTACAGTAACAGATTGACCCTTATAGGAATTGAAAACCTAGGGCTATTGGTCACGTGACATCAGTATAATATTTTAATGTAATATTGATGGAATTTTATATAGTTCACGTCCCCTCAAAATATAAATCAGTAATAGTATAATTTCATTTTCCCTCTGTGATTTTCACACTAGGGAAGCACCACCCAATCACTGGTAACCTGGAGGTTTTCACTTCATTTTATTGGATACCGACTCACTGACTCATCATTCATATCTTGTAGATAACGTGTTATAATGTTGAGGTGCTACAACAATAGCCAATCAGAACACTCCATTCTGGGCACGTGACAGGTTATGGACCAATGGGGAAGCTCAATTTCCTCATCCTTCATGGCACACGATATACTGAGACAATGCCGTTGGAAATATGTTACAGCTAGCGAGGTGACAGTCAAGTTGGAGACTGCTCCCGTATAGCAGTCTTGGTGGATAATTGCAATTTATCAAAAATACCACGGCCGTTGCTATGGAGACTATCTGGGACATGTTTCAGAACATTCATTTCTACATGTCTGTGTGTCTTTTCCAGTAAGATTTGATGTTCATGAAAAGTCTGCGCAGGCACGTTTATGGATTACGTAATCTCTTGTGAGGTCTTATTTCGACTGGAAATTATATTTCCCTGCTTATGAAGTAATCCTGAAAATCCGTGAAACTGAAACCCACAACGGAATTAACTCCCCTCCATATCCCCACGCATTCCCATAACCAATAACGTCGTCAATCAGCACCACATGACGTGCTTAGACACTTATGTCGTTATCCCAGAACTGGCCGGTATTTACGATGTTATATAAATTTCAAGGTATCATGATTGCCACTCATTCCATCCATCAAAGTTTTGGACAATTTATAATATCGTTCAATCTTCGTAATATTATAACTTCTCTGGTGACTCTTAAAGCGTGATCCAAGCTGAAGAAATGTAAGATTTTTAAATTTAATAAATGCTGAGATGGTTATAATTTATACTCGTTTATATATATAACCAACAGTATAACTCCCCCTGCCCCGTATTATATAAATATTTAGAATTCCAAGAACACGTCCGTTTAGATAGCCAGTACACTAGATTTTAGCTCTTAACTCCTGTTATACGACGTGCGTCCCGATTATTTCGTCGACAGCAAAACTCTATGATTCATTATGTTCAGTGGAATTTACAAAGATGGAGCTGAAGACCCGTTGGTCAAGACAAGTAATGCGTGAGCATTATTATCAGATAAATGATGCGTTTAGCGAGTCAAAGTGTTCAACGATCAAGACCCGCCCAAGCAATGGGGTATCGTTCCTGATTCTGTGAATATTGAATATACCTCAAAAATTGTACACTCAGCGGAAGTGAAAATGTCTAGTAGTTCAAGTACCCAGAGCGATGTCCAGCTGTCATGGAGTGCTGATGACTTTGAACAACTGATAATTGAGTGAGTGATACCTCTCATCAATATGAATGAGATGAATATCTCATTATCGTACAGAATGTTCGGTGGTTAGTGGTTACCCTGCGCGGCGCTTACATCCATCCCATCAGCCGCTGGAATAGTGATTTATGCCTATCTACTCGTCTTGAAACAGGAGCTGCACTCCTGGAAATCGTATTCAAATGCTCCGAGTTAATAAACCGGAGCTTTCCCCAACCCACTTACAACTGTAGAACCTTTGGACTTATTCATTTTAACTATAGCACATATTTATAGTATCGGTACATCTTGCCGTACTTTTCCCCGAAATTTATTCCACAAATTGATACAAGATGTCCAAATGCTGGGAAAACGGAACAACCTCTCTCTCCCGGACTGTTAGAGCATTGACGAATATAATATAAGAGCGATATGGTGTGGTTAAGTGGGTATCCCACTATAGAAACCACAGCTGGTTGATGGGAATCTGTTCGGGTTGGGAAAACCCAGTTAATGGTTTAATAAGAGCTCTGGTATTATGGTTTAGTGATTGAAACGTGTATAAACCGGGTTTTAAAGCTTCCCGGAGGAGTCAGCGAACGGTCGTTACGTGTAACCAATCCGATTTCCCTGATGTGGCGATTTAACCACCCACTCCCAAAAACTATATCTCAGTGGACAGTGAATTAATTCTGTGTGTGGCTACTGGCTGTAACAGCTGGGAAGTTGATATAGTCACAAAGGTGGATACAACATTTCACACTCCTTTATTCATCAAAGGATCGATATATAACACTTTAGATTGAACGAAATGATCTTATCACAGGGCAGCTGTAATATAGGGATCTATAATAGGTGATACCTACATGATATGCTGCTACGATGAAACATGAATCCATTAGCAAAATCAACTGATATAGAATATATTGCTCACGAAAACTTGCAAATATAATGGTAACAATAACATTGAGCACACAAGTACTGCGATACCAGAAAGTTAGTTTATTCGGTTCTCTAAAATCAAAAATGATCCTATTCGCGATCGTTCATGAAATTCACGTCACCCCTTGACGTTCGCAGTCTCACTACACCTTTATAACGGTTCGATCATGGCCATTAATCAATATCATACGAGCTGATCTCAAGGAAATATTGAATTCATCGGAATTCATCTAAATCTGACTGACCAACACAAATGTTGACATGTTTCCATTACAAGTGACAGCAGGTGATACTATATTTCAGCAGCGATTACCTATGAGTTCAACATTTAAAGAATTTCCAAATATGTCACGTGATACAATATGATAAATCCGATTTCAAATTTATCCGGAATTTTTTCGCAGATTAACCTGCAGGCACTGTTCAAGTCTCTTTCTTTCAGCAGTATTAGGTATTCAGTCCGCCATTATGACATCGTTGAGTTGGCTGCTATAATTATAGGCTTCGTATGAGAGAACCCAATCAATTCGCCAAATTAAGTAATCTTCCTAAATCCTATTAGGTATAATTGGCTTTCGTTAGGCGACCATCAATATACGCCGATATGACGAGACTCAGAGTTTAGTGTCCGCTGTGTGATGTCTCTGAGCTCTGAGCTTGCCGATATAATACATCGCCACTCCAGCAGCAACTCTCAACTATTGTACAAAGCAACATATCGGCAATCGGCACATCCAGCACAACAGCCTGGGTCACATGTTGCGGCCATGTATAATACCATTCACCAGCACAACTGTCGGACGTTGCCCTCTCTCCCTCCTGATTACTTGTCCTCGGCCTCCGGTCAAACACAGACTAGGAAGTGTCCCTCGATGAGAGATTCACAAGACGGTTCTGCCCTCCCCCTCCTGGTGTGTGGTTCCCTCTCACTGATGTCACCACGTTGGAGATGTAGCTGTCATTTGTCGTTATCTGGTGGATCTCCATGGTGTTAGCCCGGTCAGTGCCGTGCCGAAACCGGGGTGAAGCCGGTGACGCGGGCTTCATCTTGGCGAGGATCTTTAGCCGCCGATTGACCGTTGTCGTGAAGCGGACGTAGCGTCTCCGCATTCCGATAAACACCAGTTGAAACTTTGGTAGCCTGGGAGTAAGTAGGTTATATACTTAGGATATGCAGTTTAATAATCCTTATGTATGCAATGATTATGGGGTGGTTTCAGTAAATAGTCAATACTGAACGATTATTTTAATATGCTGGCCAAATTGTTAGTATTATGGGATTCACCGGGTTAACCATTGTATTTGTAATATTATGCATGATAGTTCGAATGGGCCTGGATCGTTTATACTCAAAAATTCACTGTCTGGCCCCCGGGGCAGGCTCGAGTGAGTGGACGACGACTCTCTTTGGGAAGCCTCTATGATTTCAAATCTATCGTATACCACTGTACGACTAATTAACGGTTCAAACTTGCTACAGCTGTCTCCATCTCGTGAGGGGACACTTCCAAGCCTCAGCACGCGTGGAATTCAGTAGGGGGACCACTGATTGGACATATAATAGAGCCTTATTAACTGGAAGAGCTTTCACTAGGGTCCACTCTGACAGATATTTATAATACAGGGCGTGTTAAAAAGTGGACAAAAGTATAGACGCTCATAACTCATAATTTGGAATTCTGATTGGTATTGGCCTTAAGTTTTGCCCACCAATATTTCAAGTTCCTACGCTCGAGTTTCCAGCAAAAACGAACTTTTCAGTTTTTGTGCGTTCAAAGGTATTAATAACACCAACTTGCTCAAAAAATTCCACCTCAAAAATTGACGGGAAATTCGAGAAAAAAACCTGAAAAATTCATCAAGTTAGCTCTAAAACACTGGAGATGATATGCAAGCTCCAAACAGAAGCTCTGATACGGACATTTACATTTTGTCCACTTATTTTTGACAGACGCTTTATTATAGCGCTTGACTCAAGGCAAGGCTGTTTTAGTGGGGAAGCCAGAAGGGAAGGGTGAAGTCATACAATCTGTTCACCAAGACTCTCAAGTCTTAGTATATTATGGTTCAATTTCTGATATCACACTGTGTGTAAAATCATCACAGCACTAGAATATAGTCAGTTTGATTAATCGGGTGATCAGTGATAACGCCAATTTCGGTCATACGCATATGGTGTGTGATTTTTTAATTAACCAAATGAATTGAGAAATCAAAATTTGCCAGAAATCAGGACACCATTGTGAACCATCTGCAAATAAACACCAAAAGGGAGTGGTAAGGCTCCCAAGTGCCTCATGTCAGTCATTTTACTTTTCCCTAATATGGTGAAATATAGGCAAGTTTCTAATAATAACTGATAACCGAAGTTAAGTGTTCGAGGATCAACGAAGTCTTTGAGGACCCCATGTTGATAAAGTACAAATAACTCTTTTACAACTATATGAAATCTAGAGAAGTTAGAACTGAAAGGTTTGAACTGAGAAAAGTTTGAACTGAGTTTTCACCTAGTTGTTATCTGCAATCTGGAGGTAATACCTGAAGGCGTAGACAAAGGGATTGAGTGCTGCACTGAGGTAACAGAAGTACCAGACCACCATTCGTAGATTCATCAACTGTTGCTCACTCAGTTTTATCTTGTCCCTGAGACATCCATCATCATTACATTCTCATTCATATTCTGACCAGCAAACTGTGGTCGAGTAAAACCTATTTATAATAACCCTCTACTCTATGAACCCTATTCGAATTCTCCAATTTTCGGATATTATTAATCGCTGATCAAAGCCATCAGTTTGGAGCTGTGGTAGTTGTCTAATATCACACTTGTAATGGTTTGACCCTGGCTTCGGCCTTCTCACCTGACAAGTGTCTTGAGGAAGTACACGAGAATATGGGGGAACCACGTGACCAGAGACAGTATCACGACCAGCATGAGTGTGACTGTCTTCTTGATTACCTTGCTCTTCCTGATGATGCGAACCGAGCTGAGAAGAGAGAGAGGTGTGTGTGTGTGTGTGTGTGTGAGTGT